>BGNK01001278.1:0-101839 GCA_003297005.1 Symbiodinium sp. clade A Y106 | reverse complement strand
CCCCCCCTCCCATGGTATCCTGTTATGTACTCTTATACAAATATAAGGTTTTTTTATCTATGCTGACGGCCCTTTCTCCCAAAGACGCCGACCCGATTCGGGTCCATAGAGGCGAAGCGTCTACTGCATGCTACCTACGAGCTTGATATATATGGGTTTAGGGTGAAGGGTTTAGGGTTTTAGGGTTAATTTAGGGGTCCTTATGAGAACAGCAGTAGTAAGACAATCACCATAGTCATAATCACAGCAATAAACTACTGCTGAACATGCAGCAGTGCCGAAAGCATGCTCTAGCAGAAAAGCTGCTTGTCTCTAACCCCACGGCTCTTAGCACTGATATTTATAGCACTAAACTGGACCCGAAACTCGAAACCCCAAACATCCCGAAAACCCTAAAGCCGCAAAGCCGCAATTTTTGGGCCACGCTGACGGAAGCGCAGGGGGCTTTAAGTTTTGGGCCTAAAGTGGCGACACACCCATACCCCAAGGCTCCATGTGTCGATGCAGTATATACTTAGGCCTTAAGGCTGTTGAAGTACCTAAATTGCCTTTAAGGCCTGAGGATAAAACCATTTAGACACATGGCGCCTCAGGGATCACATGGCGCCTCAGGGATATGAACCATGGTAGCCTTTGGCCATCGCTCAAATGTTGACATCATTGGGAACGATGCCCTCAAAAGGCTTACGGTTCATCTAAACCCAGTTTATCTATGGCTGCTGGCTGTGGGTTCACTTTTTGGGCCTTCGAATGTCTGGCCCAATCACCAAAACCAAATCCCCGAAACCCGAACCTCAAAACCTTAAACCCCCAAACTCCTAAAACCCTAAAGCACAAAACCCCTAAAACCCTAAACCCCTAATTAAACCTAAAGCCACAAACCCCTTAAACCCCTAAACCCCTAAAACCCTAAAAACCCTTATAGATCCCTTTAAGGAACCCCTTTTTGCAACCCTTTAAGGACTACAACCCACCCAAGTGTATGCAGCTTTACGTCGCGGCAAAGGCACTTCCGGAAGCCGCTGGCAAACTCCGTGAGGGAGCCGGAAGTCTCAGTGATGTGCTTTCCTCACAGCTTGAGGTCTTTAGGGGTTTAGGGGTTTAGGGCTTAGGGCTTAGGGGTTTAGGGGTTTAGGGTTTGTGCTTTCCTGGCAGCTTAAGGGTTCAAAGGCTTCCTTTAAAGGGATCTAGAAGAGGCTCCTTTAAAGGGATCTGTACAGGGTTCCTTGAAGGGATCTATAGGGTTTGTGCTTTCCTGCAGCTTCAGGTCTTTTGAGGGGTTTAAGGGTTTAGAGGTTTAGGGCTTAGGGGTTTAGGGTTTTAGGGCTTCTCGGTTTAGTGTTTAGGAGTTGAGGGATTAGGGTTTAGGGGTTTACGGTTTCGGGCTTTTAGGGGCTAGCGGCTGAGCTTTGGGGGCAGAGGGCTTTTGAGAAGCATACACTATGAGCTCCCAATAAATAATGGTCGTGGCCTTCCCTGTAACTTTTACAAACGTCCCCAAACCATATCACTGTCATCCCTGAAGCCTAAACTTGACCAAAAACCTTGAAAACAAAATCCTGAAGCCCTACAACTCAAAGCCATTCTGCTCAGGTTTTGGCGTTCGAGAGGTGCCGTACGCACTTAAAACACTGATGTGTAAACTAAATGATCCTTTATACAGATTCATAGTAATTATAAGGGTGCCCCCAACTCAAAACCCTGATCATGGCACTTGGGTAGGGTTTAGGGGTTAGGGTTTTCGGATTCAGGAATGCCCATGTACTCATAAGCATTTCTTGGACTGCCGGGACTCTTAACATGATGGCTTTGACGATACCCTAAACCCTAAACCAAGGGCTCTTGGGCTCCCTGCAAACCCGAAACATGAAGTCGCCAGGGAGGTGCAGCCGATTCGGGAGTGGAAACACGGAGCCCTAATATAGATGCTAGATATCGAAAGTAGAATCTTGACTGTAAGACTATAAGGATCTATACAGACTACTAGCACGGAATTCCACATTTATGAACCCTGCAAGTCCGCAGCAAAGTTAAGTGCAGCCTCGGGATAGCAATAAGACTCAGAAGCACTACCATAAAACTACCAAAACCTACTTTTTGGTAGGGTCCCTATATATCCTGTATTAGGGTTCGCAAAAGGACCTAAAAGCTCTAAGGCCTAAACTCCAAACCCTGAACCCTAACCGTAGTTGAAGGTAAACCCGAGAGTCTTCAACCTCATATCCCTAAGCCCGAAGTTCTCAAGGCTCTGAACACCCAAAGCAGCTTCCCAGACCTCACCCTAAACCCTGCCTGGCGGGTTTAAGGCTAGGGTGTAGGGTTCAGGGTTTTGAGTTTTGGGGTTTGAGGTTAAGGTCTAGGGTTTCGGGGATTTACCAAAGGGACAAGTCTTTAGGGCTCATTGGCATGATTTCCTGAATTATCTGTGGTTCCTCAAAGAGGTGGGCTTTCGAGGCTAAGGTAATGTAGGAACTTGATAAAGAAACCTTGGGCCTTTATTAGGGTTCCCTATATGAATCCTACTATTTTGGGGCTATAGGCCCAGGGTTTCTTAACCAGGTTCCTACATTATGCCCTAACACCGAAACGAACCAAAGACTCCAATGTCCCTTAATTAAGGAATATACCTTAAATTATAGCAGAATCCCAAATATGATTTAAGGAATATTCTTAATTAAGGGATATTGGAGTCTCTGCCCAGACCCGGGAGGATCTAGAAAGCAGATCCCCGTAATTTGGGGCCCTATACTTGGAGGCCCTTTTGACTTAGTAAGTAGGGTTAGTGAGGTGGGTTGTGGGGGATTATAATAGGGTTTCTAAGGGATACTAAGTAGACCTACTAAGTCAAAAGGGCCTCCAAGTACTACTAAGGGTACTTTATCGGAACCCCCATTAAGGGATCTACTTTTTGGATGCTCCCGGGGGACCCTGAAGTCCCAGCTCGAACAAGCAAAGTGGCGGAGGTCGGTGTAAACTTTCCAGCGGTACTCGAAGTGACCTGCCAAAGACATGCCAGTGTGAGGCTCATTTGAAAACAGGGGCCTTCAACATCAAAATGCGGGCTTTGGGGGGTGATGCTATTGAAGTTTTAGATTAAAGTTTAGATGTAAGTAGGGAAGCCCGAGGAATAGTATCTGTAAGGCCCCTATACCCATGAACCCGAAGCCTCATAAACCCTAAGCCCTAAACCCTAAGCCAAAAGCCCCAAGCCCTAAGCCCTAGCCCCGGTTTAGGGTTTAGGGTTTAGGGTTTAAGGTTTTGGGTTTAGGGTTTAGGGTTTGGGGTTTAGGGTTTAGGGTTTAGGGTTCCCAGGTTTCCGGAACTCTGCTGCGCTGGACCAAGGGCGCCTCGGAAGGGGACACACGCCGGATCGGCGGCAACGAGTCCCATGCCATCCTTAGAGAGTCGAGGCCGCTTGCTTCGGGTTTAGGGTTTAGGGTTTAGGGTTTAGGGTTTAAGGGTTTAGGGCTTAAGGGTTTAGGCCTTTTTTTTGAAGCCCTCTTTTCCACCCGCAGAGTCTGAAGCAGAACGGTTTTAGGCTTTAGGGCTTAAGGGTTTAGGGTTCCAGGGTTTTGAAATGTAAACTTTACTTATTACTTAGCCCCACTGTTTCCTTAGTAGCCTGTTGCCCACCGTTTAGTTTCAACAATGTAACCCAGTATAAATGGATCCTGTCTAGGAGCCCTTTAAGTAGGATAAGAAACTGTTTATCAACCCAAATACGTACCCCTACATAAGACCTTCGCAACCGTTTAAGACACTACCCCAAATCCTTAAAACCCAAAAATCCTAAACCCCAAACCCCTGAACCCCTAAACCCTGAACCCCTAAACCCATTAAACCCCTAAGCCCTAAACCCCTAAACCACTAAACCCTAAACCCAAAAATCCTAACCCAAGTAGCTAGGATAGACCCCTAACTATGCTAATATGCCCTAGTAGCAACCCTTGTGGATCCCTTTAAAAGGACCCTAACCCTTATGGACCCCTTTAAAAGGACCCTAGGATAAACCCGAGGCCAAGGGTCCCCCACGATGGGCCGCTCGCGCAGTGCTGGGCGAAATTGGGCGCGGGGCTCGCTGGCTTTGAAGCCCGGCCTGGGTGGGTACTTGGAGGCCCTTTTGACTTAGTAAGTAGGGTTAGTAAGGTGGGTTATGGGGGATTATAATAGGGTTTCTAAGGGATACTAAGTAGACTAAGTCAATAGGGCCTCCAAGTAGTGTAGTATAGTTCTGCAATTTACTTAGAGGTTCATGGGCAGTTATAAGTGGGGTTAAGAGTCCCCTAATATGGGCTTTAAAAGGCTTAGGGTTAGGTTTATAATAGGGTTTTAGTTTGTTTTAAGAGTGTGGTGGGCCTTTCTCCGCTGCAGGGCAGGTCTTGGCTCGCCCAATTTGGACTCACACTGAAGGTTGACAAGTACTTTCACTCATTAACAAAATCTCACCCCGACTCCTCACTGCGATCTTGTTCCGTACACATAAAACTCTGGATCTTCAGTTGACAGGCTCTGGAGACTACACTGCCGTGCTTTAACACTCCTCCTTTGCGAGTGTCACGAAGCATCAGTGTCTCTTTCTGCGAACTCTGCCCAACGAACGCATGCGCGAAGCCCTCAACAATAGCATTTGATGCTCAATGCTCAAAAGTGTAAGCATAGCCATCACGATCAGCGTCATGGCTCTGCGGAGTCCCATCCTGAACTCGTCAACAGCTTCATCCGGCTGATGGACAAAATCCTGCATGACCCTAAGGACCCTAAACTATGGGAATTATGGTATATTCTTATTATGGGTCATGCAGGATTTTGTCCATCAACCGTCTGAACACCCCAAGATGATCCGTCAGTGTGCCTCCTCACGGAGCCGGAGTGCCTCAGCTTCCTCCGAAAACCGTTCGCCACGGCGCAAGATGTACCGTGTCATCCAGGACAGTCTGACGATGTGAGTTGGAAACTATGGAGTCGTCTTGTTCCACTCCTGGTCCATTCTGACCTCTTTAGGGTTTAGGGTTTAGGTTAAGGGTTTAGTATAGTTCTCTACGGTAGGGTCCTCTATCCTAAGCCCTTTAATTATCAAGACACCACATAATTACATAATTGATGTGTCTTAAAGGACTTCGGGTTCGGGAGTTTAGGGGTTTTAAAGCCTGGTGGAGTAGTGCTTTACAGGGCTTAGGATTCGGTTTAGGTTATGAGTTTAGGGTAGTGTTTCGAAGGGTTTCTGGGGTGTTATAAGTTGGGTAGTTCTCTAGGCTAGAGTTCCTTTATTATATGGCTCGGGGTTTAGGGCTGTAGGGGATTGAAGTTTAGGGTTTAGGTTTAGGTTTGGGTTTAGGGTAGTGGTCTGCAGGGTTCTAGGGTCTTCTATAAGGGTTCTTGATTTTCGGGGTGCGATTATTACCCCTGGTTGTTTAGGGCGTGTAGGGTGCAACTTTGTGTGGATCACGTCGAGATGGAACCCCTGAATGCAACCCTGAACTCCTTACCCAACCCCCGCCCCTAAACCCTAAACCCCAAAACCCCTCAACCCTAAACCCCTAAACCCTTGTAGCAACCCTAGACCATTAAACCGTAAACCCCCGCCCCTAAATTCGAAAATCAAAACCAACTCCCAACCCGAGCCCAACACTCTGAAAGACCAAGCTCTAAACAGCCAAAATCAAAACCCCTCATTTCGGCACCTGAATAGTTAGAATAAGGTTTTGGGGCCCATTATACTATAATTTTCTTAAGGAACCCCAGAATAGTATTGGTAATTAAAATTAAGGCCTCTATAGTATATCTAAGGATCCCTGACAAATCTATATGATTACACTCGAAGGACCCCTATCGCACACTGTACCCCCAAAACCCTAAGCGCCAAAAACGCGAAACCCTCCACCCCGTTGTTCGAGCCTTTCGGCTGAGAGAGCTGGAGTTCTACGGCTTAGGGCGGGTTCAAACCCTTTCAGGGCCAGCTGCCTCAGTAAACACCTGCTTGCCTTTTCCAGGTGCCTTTCCGAGGTTCGGGCCATGCAGAGGTAAGAACAAATCAATGTCGGAGTCTACGAACTAAGGCCTTAATCCAAAATCCTCAGCGCAGCCCCACAATACCAAATGCTCTCAACCCTAAAAGCCGAAAGCCCCAAAGCCCAGTCCTAAATACCAAGCACCCTAAACTAAACCCTCCACAAACACCAGCCCTGACCTAAAAAGCGAAAGACCTAAAACACACAAAGATCCCGACCTGCTAAGGCCCCTGCTGATTGGACTGCGGCTCCACAAAGACTGCGGCCGTTAATGCCGGGACAACCAGCTCGTCGCTGGCCTTGCATTGCTAGGGCTGGGTTTGGGTTTGAGGGTTTAGGGTCTAAGTTTAACCTACCGGTCCAGTACCTAAGGGAACTACAGGTTAACCTTTGGGGTTATATAGGGACTAGAATATACCAAAAAGTTTAAAGGTTACCTACTCTACTACTAAGTTATAAGCACATACTTCAGGTCGAAGACTCTAGGGGCTGCTTCGGGTTTTACGGGTTTAAGACTTTACAGGTTGTTTCGGGCTTAGAGGTTCAGGGCTTCAGGAATGGCCTGGCAACTCAATATATTCTGGCTTCCGGGAATTATATGAGAGTTTCCGAAAATTCGGGGTAAGTTATTTTGGGGTCCTTATAATAAGGATCCTACTATCTAGGGTACTCTATTAGGGTCCCCTATTTTCGGAAACTCTCATATACTTACTTATATACATGCAAAGTCCTGTGCCTGTCAACTGAGCCCTGCCACAGACTTTAACTCACAACTGAAGGAGTATGCCTTAGTACGCGCCCAAACGGTGGTGTTTCAGATACCAGAATTCATTCAGGGTGTAATGTTGGGAGCCTAAATCCTTAATCCTAAAGCTCTAAAACCCTAAACCCTGAAGCCCGAAACTCTTAAACCCTGTCCCCGTAATTCAGGCGTCTTGGGCTCTTTGGGAGACAGGCCAGGCACAGGACCACAAACATCGAGCTCCCAAACCTTCTGAAGAACACGGAAACAACTCTAAAGCAGAAACCTAAAAGTTGGAACATGGATTAAAGGATGATTAGCGCTAGGATTCCCTTTACCTTAAGGGCACCAGCACCAGGATAATGATGTTCCAACTTTCGCCAGCAAAAAAACAAACAATGCACAGAAGGTTCGGGTTGACCCTCTCTTTAAGTGCGCCAAACGAGCAGAGACGCACCACCCCAAAGTTAATCTAACCAGTGGTTTTGGGGTTTCCCTTGGCTGTTTAGCTCCATATTTAATAAGGATTATCATCATCCCTGGCTCCTCAGCTCCTCCAAAATCAACGGTTAGTAATGCTCGGGCGCCTGCTGGTTTCGATACCCTCTAGGCCCCATTTGCTGTGGCGTTTAGTACCTGCTAAAAGGTTTGAAGTTTCACCTGCGCCTTATGAAATCTACTTTTTAGGCTCCTTATTACGATTCCATGTATTGTGGCTCCTTATGATGATTCCACGCATTATGGTTTCCTCAAAAGTAAGGGTGTGGGGGGCAGGGCGATTAGCGTCTCAGGGATCACATCTTGCTACTTTAAATACGTTCTGAGGCTGCAGGTAGGGCCCTTAACCCTCAAGCCCCCGTTATCCGCCTGAAAAAAACAAACCCAAATGCCAAACCCTCAAATAATGCCAGTCGTTTAGGGTGATAGGTTTCAGGGGTTCGGGTGCAAGCTAGATCCTGCCCCCAAGGAAAAGAACCCTTGTAAAACCTTTAACCCCGTTTCTCCCAAGCCTCGTCGTAGCGAGCTTGCCGGGTGCGGCTATCCGCCGACGCCATCTGCTTGCAGGTCATGACTTAGGGTATAGGGTTTTGGGCTTAGGGTTGAGGGATCAGGGTTTAGGGTTTCGGGTTGTGGCTTTAGGGTTTAGGCTTGTGGCTTTAGGGCAGCAGGTTACAGACCCAGTAAGTCTAAAATCCAAAGGTCCCGGCACCTCGTAATCGTAGACTTCCCTCACATACCAATAGGAATTGCTGCTATCCGATACTGCATCCCTGGAATCCTCGAGACAAAACTCAAGACAACACATTGTGAAACAAACCCTTATAAACCCCTACAGACACTTGCAACCTGGTACTGGGTCGTTTGGACCCTTCAGCTTTAAAGCATACCAGGACCCCTAATTAGGGACTACTATACAGGGTAGTTGGGGGGTCTAGGTAGCAGCCTGAACTTCGAACCCCAATCCCAGACGGTGCTCTGCACCTGGAGTGGGTGCAGCATCAGCATGCCGCCACTCCGGCTCCTGACTGGCAAATGCCCATCGCCCTACGGCGTTTAGGGCTTAAGGCTTAGGTTTCAGGGTTCATCCGGACTTGTGTGGTCGGTCGGACCACGGGCAACGAGGCTAGCGATGCGGAATATCAGTCCGAGACTAAGCCTCAACGAAATTTTGCACTGAATTTACGAACCGACATCAAAGAAAAGAACTACTCAAAACGAATTAGCAAAGAATTATTATCTCACAAGTCAGGTCGGAATGAAAAGTTTGGCCTCTTTACGCATGTCTTTGTGGTTAATCGCCTACGAATGTCGACAACAGCTGCATGGAAACAAAAGGACTCATGACATGGCCTGCCTGTCAGACCGGGTGTGAGCTGCAACCAGCTTTGTGGTCGAAGCGGTGGTTTTGACTTTGACATATGGAACAAATGCGCTTTGACATCTCCCCCCCAATACGGGTTTTAAAGATCCGTACAATCGTAGGTTCCACAAGCATCAAGTCGGTAGTTTCACCTCTCGTAGCATGCTTTGCTTCAACCAGAACCGGAACACTGCAGTTCGTGCTCCACACAAAGAGCCACTTCAATTCAAGCCAAGACGTATCCTGAAAAAGTTGAGGTGCTGAAAAACCCAACGGAGGGCTGGATCCATCTAAATTGCACGTGATCCGCACGAACCCGAACCTCAGCCGAATAAGGTTCAAAGTCATGCCCGGACCGGAGCATCACACCAGCACGGACATGCCTATGGCGTCGAACTCTCGGACGAAGACTAAGAATCTGCTTCAGTCACACCTGCCGGAGGCGCAGTCGCCATGACCCCGGATGCCCGTGCCAGTTCCGCAGCCGGAGGGCCTCCGGCTTGGAGGTGGACAGCTGGGCTCGAAGCGGCTGCGGCTTGGAGGTGGACAGCTGCACGCGAAGAAGGCCCAGAGAGCCCAATACCCAATAATTAAGGAATATAGCTGAAATCATAACATGAAGCCCCTAATGATTTAAGGTATATTCCTTAATTCAGGGATAATGGGCTCTCTGGGTGATCTCTTGATGAAGAGCTTGCAGCGCCAGGTCCCTTCTCTGGCGAAGACCATCTCCGCCTCCGGGGCTCTTGGCGATCGTAGGGTTTATAGGGTTTAGGGGTTTAGGGTTTAGGGTTTCAGGGTTTCAGGGTTTGAATTTAGGGTTTAGGGTTTAGGGGTAATGTTTCATCCAGGGTTCAGGGTTTAATTAGGGTTGGGGGTCCCTACGCGGTGATCGGCGCAGGTGCAGGTTGGGCTAAGGGAGGAGGTTTAGTGTAGGGCTTGGAGGGTTTTGCGTTCAAGGTCAAGTACGGGCTCCTTGTAAGGCCATACAGGCGGTGTATTATGCGATTCCGTACTAACATTGCAACAGTAGCAAGACTCACGAGGCTTTTTGTGGCCTTCCCTGCGTGTATACTTGAGATTGCCTCCGCTACTTACGGCTAGGGCTTGGGGTTTCGGATCTGGCAACTAGGGTCTAGCACCCGAAAACACAGGACCTG
Organism: Symbiodinium sp. clade A Y106; assembly: GCA_003297005.1. Lineage (NCBI taxonomy): Eukaryota > Dinophyceae > Suessiales > Symbiodiniaceae > Symbiodinium > Symbiodinium sp. clade A. Next base: position 92,068 of record BGNK01001278.1, on the reverse strand, counting down.
TGTGCTAGTTCCCCGGACAGTATCAAAGAACTAGGGTAAGTACGCTTTCCCAATGGCGAGACCCCTACTACGAAGGAGTTGACACAACCTGTGTTGCACCGCAGTCGTTTCTTTCCAAACATACGTCCTAATCTTCCCGCATGTCTTCAAGAAGAATCGTAGTAGGAAACCACGTAGACGCGAAAGCTCAAGCTCCATCCAACAACACAACTAGAGGCCAACAATTCCGTGCTAAAGTTACCGAAAGAGCAGGTTACCAACCTTTAATATTCAACCCGGCAACCATTCATTGGGGGTAACTGGAGCCCTAGAGAATCATAGCGATGAAAGGCAGCCGAGATTCTGTGGCGCCGGGATACGCACCTCCATCCACTCACAAAGACCCAGACCCCCAGGAGGATCCAAAAAGTAGATCCCTTAATGGGGGTTCCTATAAAGTACCCTTAGTAGTATAGGGCCCCAAATTAGGAGATCTACTTTCTAGATCCTCCCGGGGGTCTGGGGAGGGACTCTGGATTGGGCTGTTCAGTGGGGTTCTTCAACGGGTTCTTTAGAGATTTATACTAATACCTGCAATGGAAGGCTCTACAACAGCAGGATATCCTAGGCACCCCAACCCTCTACGTATTATACCCCATATACCCACTATTACGGACCACGAGGGGGTGACCCGTTTGTTATAAGGTACAAGCACTGCAAAGCATGGGTCCTTGCCTTAGAGCTCCTCCCCAGAGAGCCCAATACCCCTTAATTAAGGAATATACCTTGGCTTCACACTATGATTTAAGCTACATTCCTTGATTAAGGGGTATTGAGCCCCAAGACCCTGTTCAAACTAGTCGAACTGCTATATAGTAAGGCCCCCCATCATCAGAATCATAGAACCCGTATCATAGCCCTTGAGAGCCCCGTAAAGGGACACTACACCCCGAGACTTCTTAGGGGTGTTGGGCTTAGGATCTCTGGTTTGGGGCCTTTTGGGGCTTCTGGCTTCACCCGACATAAACTGGAAGGGCCCTGAAGCCTCGGTTGCTGTGTTTGTGTTTTAGGTAGAGCCTGGCTCGAGGCCCGAAGACAGCAATCAGGGTTTAGGGTTTAAGCGAAAAAGAAAGAAAACCCCATGATGGGACTTAAAACCCTAAACCCCAAACGCTAAAATTCTGAGGAGAACCCTTTAAAGGAGCAGCTTCAGGCCTCGTCTGGGCGTGCCGAGAAGACGACGACAACTCGAGAGTATTTGTCCTGAGCTCTCATGGGGTCCATGTGGGTAATGTAGGCCTTACTAACTAGAATAGGGTCTTGGGGGTTCCTTATTACAGTTATAGTATCATATATACCGCCAAACCCTGTTCTAATTATTAGGGTCCCTACAGTAGGTCTACAAATCAAAGTCCCTTCTTAGGAATCCAGCAGAAGGCGGCACTCTTATGAACGGGACCCTAAACGGGATCCTAGTTCAGAGAACTGTCCATCTGCTAGATCGTTTCTCAGGGTTTAGTGTTGGGAGTTTAGTGCGAGGAGTTTAAGGTTTAGGGCTTAGGGTTAGGGAGTGTCTGATTTTAAGGCTTTGAGAAGAATTTACGCGGAAGACGCGTTTATGGGCGTTCCGTCCCTTTCGGGGGGGGTCGTAATATCAAGGATGCTACAATTTAGGGGCCATCACAGTACGGATTTCCTCGGTCTTCTGAATCGCCCCAAAGTGCATGCAACCCAAAATCCAATGCCTTACCTTTCAAAATTCACCGGTTTATGAGGTACAGGGCTCAATCAGCCCAACACCCACCTTTTCCATTGTCATTCTCGTAATGAAATTTGGTGTATTTACATGTAACAGCAGTAGCTATAACATTAACTTATGTTTATCGTATTATTACTATTGTCGATATTATTATTACTGTTGTTGTTAGTTGTTATTACTGTTACAATAATCATAACTATTGTTATTTGTATCATTACTATTGTTATTGATGTTGTTATTCAAAGTCTTGTTGTTGTTATTAGTAGTGTTAGACTTATTCTTGTCATTACCATTACTATGATTGTTGCCATTGCCGTTATGTTTTGGTACTAAACAGTTTTGTATTAATAGTATTATTGTTGGTGGTGGTGATTGGTATTGTTATTGTTAGCGTTGCTAGTGTTCTATTACTGCTGCTGTTCGCTATTTTCTTATTATGATAAGTTGAACTTCGATGTTTGCAGAGGAAACAGGTAGAATGAAGTTAGGTGGGGATGCGGATTTTCTTTTATAACAATTCCTCTGCAGGATTAGCACACCGACCGTCATCCCAGCCTAAACCTTCAACCCTACCTTTTGAGCCCTTTGATCCTTTCGGCCAAGGTGCGCAAAGGGTATTTCCCGACGCGGAAATGCCGTTGCGGACCTCGGCTGGGGGTCAAAGCAGGAACCCTAAATCCTTACAGCACCCTATACGTATACACCTAAGGGTCCATGTACCCAGATAGTATATAGTTAAGCAATAAGAGGTTCCCACACAGGTATTATAATTAGTAAACTCCCAATTAATAATTCCCCAAGACTGAACCCTAAGCGCTAAACCCAAGGCCAAAGTAAATACGTGGACCCTCATGTATCCCAAAGGGTCCATTTACACTATTTATGGAATTAGGCCCCAAAAAACCATCCCTGTTTTGGTTTTGGGGACCTAATTCCATAATGGTAGTGTATGTGGGACCCTCCTGTATACAAAAGGCATCCCGGGGCCTCCATGACGACAACGCCAGGAATCTGGCCTAAGCCACATCCTGGGAAGTGCACCTTGCGATGGGACAGTGCTCTTATTCCGACCTATACAGCTCTCTTCTTCAACAACCGGGCCCCAAAAAGTTCAAACTTTCTACGATAGAGCTAATATACAAGGCCAAAAAGTTCAAACTTTTTAAGATAGGGCTAATATACAAGGCCAAAAAGTGTAAAGTTCCCCCCTTCACTATCTAAGACATTCTGGTCCAGGTCTTCGGTTTACGGTTCGAAGGCTTGGAGTTCACAGCAGAAGCCCAAAAGTTGAAAACCCAATAGCTTCAATCCTTAGGAGTAATGTAATGTAGGAACCTGATTAAGAAACCTTGGGCCTTTATTAGGGTTCCTTATATGAATCCTACTATTTTGGGGGTTGTAGGCCCAGGGTTTCTTAATCAGGTCCCTACATTATGAGGAATCTCAGCACAAATTGTCCTTAATCCGGTTTCCAGCTCTTTTTTGGGGTCTACTATAGGAGAGATAAGGCCACTCCTGGGGAACTCCTTAGAGTTTACGGGGCCTTGTGGCGCAAGCTGCCTCCTTGCGTTCATGGCCTTTGGGTTTAGGGGTTTTAGGGTTTAGGGTTTGTTTCTAGGAACGCCAAAACCTTACAGTACTGAGACTGAACGCCTCTGACGGTTTCGGGGTTTGGGGGTTTAGGGGTTTGGGGGTTTAGAGGTTTAGGGTTTAACACCGAAACTTCAAAGCCCTGGGCCCTAGACTTAAATCGTTCCAAAGAAAGGGGGGAAGAACAAAAACAGTTCGGTTGAATACAGGTAAAGCAAGCATTCTCGAACAAACGCACTGGCTTAGGATGGCTTAGGACTAGCTGTAGGGAAAACGAGATGAATCTGGAAGTCCACAACATTGCACGAAAGGTAAACTAGAGACAGGGTGAAACAAAACCCCAACAAACTAGATGGCAGTTACGACAATTAAACATACTTGACCATAATAATAAAGGCAAACATCGTGCTAAAAAATACACAGGCAAATAAACTATGGCCTAAACCCGGCACCATTTACAGCCTATAACACTATAACTATAACCCTCAAACGAGCAGAAGTTTCTGTTCAGCTGCTTCTTAACCTCTATGTCTTCCTCTCGCCTCATCGGTGCTTCAGGGGCAGTGGGCGAGTTGATCCCCAGAATAGTCACTAGCTATAGCCCTTTCTGTAGTCCTGATATTTCTTCCTCCACCCTTCGCGTAAGCACCAGTAAGTTTCTGGAGGCCCAGGGAATACTGCCTCCACTTGCTCGATGCATATCCAGGCCCTTGGCATAGCCGAGCTTTTCAATTTTCCGTGCTTTGGGCTGTGCTCAATACTGAAATAAAGCTACAAATCTGAACATAAGCATAGACAACAAAACCAAACAACACCTCCTCCCCCTTCACCGACCGCCATCAGACTATCTAAACTCCAAACCCTAGCACCTGAACCCGAAAAACAAGGTAAACCCTAAACCCCGAACCCTTAACTCTAAACCCCAAACCCTAAACCCTGCGAAAGCCCCCCCCCCCCAGGCCTTGTCTACGATGTCTGCCGCCTCACGAAGTCCCAGCAAAGCCGTGGATTTGCGAATGCCTCGAAGCGGAAGGGGATAACAATGCCCTTGGGACTAGGTTCAGGGGCTACTGTAGGGTTCAGAGGGTGGAGGGGTTTTGTGGCTTAGGGCTTATAGGGTTCCAGAGCCTTATAGGGTTCTAGTGTGTCGGATTCCGAGTTTGAGGGTTTGGGTTCTCGGGGTTTAGCGGCTGAAGGCTTGGGTTTCCGGATTTAAGACTTCCTTTTTTCTCTGGAGTTCAGGGTTTGGGGGTTAAGAGGGTCGGATCAATAGGTGTGGATTTAGGGTTTACCCATAGGCTCCATAGTAGTTCCTTTTGGGGGGTTCATAAATAGAACCCTAGAAGGTAATCCCCAAAAGGAACTACTATGGAGCCTCTGGGTAGGGTCTAGGGGTTTACGGTTCAGGATTTGTTAGGTTTAGGAATTTACGGTTTGGGGGGTAGTCGGGTTATTTATTTGAGGTTAAAGCTTTAGGTAGTGCTGTCGGGTGTACTCAGGTTGTACAGGCTTTCTGGCATCGCGTTAAGAGGGGCTTTCCGCCGCTTCTCTGGCTTGGCAGAACGGTTCCTGTTTGGGTTTAGGGACCAGGGTTCGCCGTTGAGCTCTTGAGGGGAACGTTGCGTGTTGCTGCATGTTGGCTTGCATTCTTGCTGCCTGTAATAAGCCTATAAGGCTTGACACCAGACTGGTGTTGAAATTTGACGAAGGTCACGGCCGTAGAAGAACTGATACAAACTAGAAGATCCGAATTGCTGGGGATGTGATAAGCATACCATAGACAAGCAAGCTAGCGTCGAGTTTCACGCCACATTCACACAGCTTGCCACTATGATGACCATCGTGTAATATGGGGCGTTAACAGTTATTCCATTAGAGTAAGGGGTTTGGGGTACAATATGCCGCAACTATCAACCGACAGTAAGGGAGTATTATTACTAATCATAAGGACCCCTGTACTGCAGTACACCGCAAACCCGACGAAACCCTACATGTCTTGAACCTCCATGTCCAAGAGAAGTCAGTCCAGGGACTTCGCTGAATAGGGTTTGTCTCAGGGGGTCGGCCAGCCCTGAACCCTAAACCCTAAACCTTAACCCGGTACCTAGCGTTTCGGGTTGAAGGTAAAGGGTTACTGTTGAGGGTTAGGGTTGAGGGCTTATGGTGTTCAGGGTTTAGGGCTCAAGGCCTTGGGGGTTAACATAGGGGCCTTAGTACTTAGAATAGGGTTTTGGGGTATATTATACTATAGCTATGATAAGAAACCCCCAAAATACTATTGGTAATTGTTTAGGCTTCGAAATTAGGGTTATTACACGAATCAAGGACTAAACAGCAGCAGCTGTATGCATGTGACCAGAGAGATAATACTAAACCCTGACCACCCAAGTGTCAAGGACTCGATTTTCCTTGGAACAACCAACCCCATGATTAGAATGGGGGCTTGGATATACTCAGGCATACACATATATGGGGATTACTAGCCCCAATTTTCAAGTATACAGACCCCTGTAACTATAACGATGTAGTCCCAGAGGCCCAGGAGCTCACAAAACTTGGCGGTGGTGGTTGCCACCATCTCCTCCATCACAAAGAAACGACACACACATCTGCAGTTTGGACTAGGTGTTTACCCAGAGAGCCCAATACCCTTCAATTAAGGAATATAGCTTAAATCATAATATGAAGCCCCTAATGATTTAAGGTATATTCCTTAACCCTAAACCCTAAACCCTATAGATCCCTTAAAGGAACCCTAGGTCCTATATATTCCTTCCTTAAGGGTAGGTGGGGATCTGGGGCTTTTGGGCTCCCAAGGCGCTGTGCTGAAGGTTTCTCGGTCTAGGGCTTCAGGGCTAAGGCTGTAGTGTTTACGACTTTATGGAGTTTAGGAAGTTACCTTGAGGTATCCAGAGAGCCCAATACCCCTGAATTGAGGAATATACCTCAAATCATTAGGGGCTTCATATTATGATGTAAGCCATATTCCTTAATTAAGGGGTATTGGGCTCTCTGGGTAGCAATCCCAGGCTGCACCGGGCCTCATGTTCGAAGTCCCTTGAGCGTTCAGGCTCCATACACACTAAGCCCTACGACCCTAAAACCCCAAACCCTAAAACACTAAACTCTAAAACCCCTAGAAGCCCTAAACCCATAAACCCCTGAACCCTAAACCCTAAAAACCCTAAACCCCAAAAAAGCCCAAACCCTAACCCCAAAAATCCTACACCCTAAACCTCTGAAACCTTGAACCCTAAAAGCCCTAAACACTCAGACCTTGTTGGGCCGCAGCCGGTCATCCCGAAGTAACGGCTTCCTGAGGAACGAAAACTGTCGGAGCTTTCGGAGTTTTTCGGGAGCCTCCTTTACAGGGATCTAGACAGGGTGCTATTAAGGAAGGGTTTAGCGCTTTTAGGGTTTAGGGTTTTGTTTAATGTGCTTTCCTTTTTTCCGGGGGAGCTGTAAGCTTCAGGTGATAAAAGGTGTCTGCAAGGGTTCTATGAAGGTTTACAAGGATTATACGGGCGCTTTATACGAGAACAGCTTATTTATAGGGCTCCGTACTTTTTGTGTTGAGGATGTCGGATGTAAGATGTTGAATTTCGGCTTCTCGGGCTTTCTGTAGGTTACTAAGGTTTGGGGTGCTTAACGGCGGTGCTGCGTTGACTCTGTCTTTCGCAATTTCCTAGGAGGCTCGGGTTTACCAACATAATTCCGAAGGTGTAGGTTTGAAGCACACCAGCGCCGCAACATGCATGTCTGGATTTTCGGTTGGCGGCGGCTGCGGCTCCGGCGTTGTGTGCTGCGCAAGGGTTGTTGTGCCGACGGTGTTGTGGGTGTGCGCGCACAAGCCGCGCTCCTTGTTCGAAGAGCGCTATCGCGCTCCGTGGAGGAACACAAGGCAGGGGCACCAGGCCTTGATCTGTGGCCCAGGGCCCGCAAGGGAAGTGCTGTGAGCTGCCTCTGAACCCTCGCGCCATCTGGGAGTTGTAGAACTAGAACCAGAAGGGTCTCACTTCTGACGCCGGACCGGCTGATGCTGGCATGGAGTGACGTTCTTCAGCTCACCAAACTTATGGCCGTCCCCCATACATTCTACCACGATGGAATTAGGTCCCCAAAACCATACTAAGGATGGTCTTTCGGGGCCGAATTCCATCATAGTAGTATATATGGACCCTAAACCCTAAACCCTCTGGGGTCATGTTTCACCAGCCCCTGACTCTGCCCCAGCGTGGGCAGAGTAGAGGGCATGTCATCACAGCACCAGACCGGGCAACCACGTGTTATTCGTCATTTTTGCCTCCCCTAAACCCTACAATCCCTATAATCCATGTAGTCCCTATAAGCCCTATAAGCCCTACAAACCCTGAACCCAAAAACCTAAATCCTAAATCGTCAAGTGAAGGGAAGTCAAAGAGATTCTCCCCCCAAAAACCCCTACAGTCATCTGATGTATAGCCCTGTAGGAAGCCCCAAGGCGCCAAGCATCGACTACAGTCATCTCGTGGCGTTGAGGGTGCTGGTCGAGGTGGTCGAGAGTTGGTCCTAAACCTTGAACTCCTCACCCCTAAGTGTTCTGGTTTAGGATTTAGGGCGTTCTCCGCCACGAGAGAAGGAGCCGTAGATCCCGGAATGGCTCACTGCGATCTGCTACCAAGTGGCATCAGCTCCCACTTTGTGTGATTCCTTGGCTGCTACTATAAGGGTTGGGCTCCTTTAGAAGGTCCTTCAAACGGCTCACGTCCCTGGACACGGCTGATTGATCCTTACTTCATGGAGGACAAAGAAGTTCAGCATGCTGCCAAGAACAAGTCCTAATGCAGGGCATAATCATTGGAATAGGACTTTTTGGGAGGGTGCTAGATGATAGTATAATCCTAAGACATGAACTCTAAAGCCCTGAATTACAGCACTCTACTTAGACCCCCCAACTACTCTCTAATATACCCCAGATACCCACTATTAAGGACCATAGGGGCTCCATTAAAGGGTCCTTGGGGAGTCCTGGTAAGGAATAGAACAGTTATCAGAGATCTCTGGGTTTGGGCAGGTCAGAAAACAGAGAACCCTACGTAACTCTACTTTGGAGCTTACGGCAAATCTCGTAATCTAGAGGCCTTAATAATTCGAATACGGTTTTGGGGCCCATTATACTATAAACATAAAAAGAAACCCCGGCCCCCAATATAGTATTTGTAATTATTAAGGCCCCTAGAGCCTACTGGGCAAACCTCGAAATTCTCGACCGGAAAAACCTCTACCTCGCCTCCAACTACGTACCCTCCACTCGTGCAAGACCGGCAATGAAGCATCACAGCCCTATTTAAATCCTAAACCCTGGTAAGGGCAACCTGGAGATCCTGGCAAAAACCCACGCGCCGTGGACCCTACTACAGTGAATCCCAGAAAAGTGGAACATGGATTTAGGATAGTTAGTCGCAGGTTTCCCTATACTTTTATATCCTCCGATAATTACATGAGGACAATTTTGTTCCAACTTTAAAGACCTGTGAAATGACTATAACACTCTACAATGCCAAACCTTAATCTGCCAAGCCGCAAGAAGGTGCCCCTAATCCCTAAACCGCAACCCCCTATGCCTAGACCTCTAGCCCAAACCCCTAAACCCTCTGAACCCTTAAACCACTAGACCCTATAAAACCCTCTGAACCCTTAAACCACTAGACCCTTTAAGCCCTAAACTCCTGAACCCTCTAAACCCTTAAGCCCCAGACCCAAAGCTAAACCCTCTAAACCCCTAAACCCGAGCCCTTAGGCCAAATTCCTGAACCCTCTGAACCTGTAAACCCGAGCCCTTAAACCTTAAACCCTAAACCCGAAATTCCTGAAACCTCTCAACCCTTAAACCTTAAACCCCTGTTGATCCCTTCAAGGAACAACCCCCCTAGATTTAAGGAACCCCTGAAGTCCCAAGGGCTTCCCCCAGGGCGGGAGCCCCGCTCCGAAAGCCGAGGTCTCCCCGGAGTAGTCGAGGAGGTTAAACCTCGGGCGTGAAGGCTTTTAGGGTTTAGGGGTTTCGGGTTCCCCTAAACCCTAAACCCTAGATCCCCCGGGTCTAGAGCTAGATATTTGGGGTTTAGGGGTTTTTGGGTTCAGAGGTCTTGGGGTTTACAGTTTAGGGGGTTAGGGCTTAGAGGTTTAGGGGTTTAGGGCTTGGGGGCTAAGGGGCTAGGGTTAGGGTCTAGGGTTTATGTTAGAGGGGTTCATGGGCAGGCAGAAGTGGAGTTACAAGTCCTCTAATAGCCATATAGTTACTGTACTTATAACCCTACTTACCCTAAACCTCCAGGTAAGGCTTCATGTACCAATATGACAGGGCTCTATAGGGTTACCTGCAGAATTGTGCTGCTTAGGGTTTAAGACTCCAGGGGTTTAAAGCTAAGCCCTCATTCCCAAACCCGATTTGGGTTTAGGGTTTAGGGCAGTTTAGGGTTTAGGGCTGAGCCCTTCTAAACCCTAGGGCTCCATGTACCTATATATAGTATATACTTTGGCCGTAAAGTACCTACACAGGAACCGCTTTAAGCTGTAAATATATACAGCAAACCCCATAAAGTTGGAAACTGCATTAAAGCCAAATCGTGCTGGGATACCCTATACATTACTCTTAAGGATTGAGGCTATTGGGTTTCCAACTTTTAGGATTCTACTACACTGTGGAGCCTTAGGATCAAGGGTTAAAAGGTTTTGGGGTTTCAGGACTTGAAACTCATGGGTTCTGGGCTCCGCTAACTCTGAATGCTAAGTCGTCCTTCTCTTTACAAACGGGCGCCTGAACCTACCTAGACCCCCCAAGTTTAGGGTTTAGGGTACCTTCTAATATACCCCAAATAACAACTATTAAGGACCATAAAGGGGTTCCATTAAAGAGTCATTGGGGGGGTGGGGTCCTGGTAACTTCTAAGCCCTAAGCTAAGTCCTGTAGCCAGAAACCCTTCAAACCCTCGTCAAGGAGCCTTAATTCGAAGGACTGTTTTACTCAGACTTCCCAAACCCTGTAAAGGCCTTGGGTGGGAGGATTGACATTGCGATGGGCTTGGGTTGAGAGATTTTGGTCAAAGACTCTGTGATGAATATGGCTTCGCTGGATTCCCTGATTTCAAAGGTGTTATGCTGCATGTCTAAGCTCTTGTCAATGCAAGTTGGTGTCAGATACCCTAAACCCTAAACCCTAATTGTCCTTGTCCTTGGTTTGACAGTTGAAGCAGCTTTTCCAGGATTCCAATTGTGCCAGGGGGCCAGTCGCCGCTGTTGTAGCCTGAGCTCATCTGACCAATCCTATACCCTAACCCCGCCACGAGATTGGGCATGTAGGGGGTGTCCCTGCAACTTGACCACGACCCACCGGTACCCTTGAAAGAAGAGCCCCAATGTTCCTTAATCGTGGTATTTAAGCTATGATAGCAGGTAGTTGCAGGGACTTTCGGTTAAAGTTTGAGGTTGCAGTGAAGCTCCACAACCTGCGCTGGCAGGGGCAACAGCTCCGACAACAATTTCGGAAAGGCTGACTCGAATTCGTGTGCCATTTCGGGTAACGCACAAGCCCCCGAAACCGAATCCGCACACATAGACGTGCACGCATTTTACCTACCTACACGCATGTGGAGTCATGAAGTGTACATGTACATGTTCGACGCAATGCAGCGCAATGCAATGCGATTAATGCAGTGAATCGCGATGACATACAATGACATGAGATGCTATGCAACGACACGGAAATTTGCAAATAATGCATGCGCAAATGAATGAATGAATGAACGAATGAATGAACGAATGAATGAATGAATGCATGAACGAATGCATGAAGGAATACGTGCATGGATGGACGGATAGATGCTTGAAGGCAGGAAGGAAGGAAGGCACAAATGAGTTCATTCGTGTATGTATGCATGTATGTATGCCTGCAAGAACTACATCCAGGGCTTTTCAAGGGCCCTTTAATAGAGCCCTTATGGTCCTTAACAGCCGGTGTTTCGGTATTTGGGGTATACTAGGATGTGTCTCCGGATATAGTCTGACTACACTGCAGAACAACCCATTTGTGAATGAGGCAGTGTTTCCTCCTACAGTGCTACAGCCGAATGGCTTACAAGCTCCCGCGACTTGGGCCGAACTTTCCATCACATGCCGCAAGCAAATTACAAACTGAGTCAGAAACTGAACTTCAGACCCTAAGCTCTCAGCCACACACCCGAAACGCTGTACGACAAAAACACACTACGCTTTCAACCCACGTGGCTGGTCTCGAAAAATTCAGAGCGACAGGAGCTAATCCAAAAACTTAAGCCGCAAATCTAATCCATGATCTCTAGACTAGGAGCTAGTCGGAAAACTTAAACCCCAAATCTAAACCATGAACTCTAGACTGCATCACCGCCACTGTCGCGATCCAAAGACTTGGAGCGCAGCACTTCATCGCCTGCACTTGCTATGGGCTTCTGCTTTGCTTGGGGTTTAGATTTTAGGGTTTAGGGTTTTAGGGTTTAGGTTTAAGGGGGTTCAGCAGTTCGGGTCTTTAGTATTTTGGTGCGTGGCTTAGGGTTTAAAGCTTAGGGGCTGGGGGTTTCGGGGCGTAGGGATTTGGTTCAGGGTTTGGGGAGCTTGGGTTTAGGGTTTAGGGTTTAGGGGTTTAGGGTTTAGGCTTAGGGGCAAGACTTGTTCGAGTTTAGGGTTTGGGGAGCTTGGGTTTAGGGTTTAGGGTTTAGGGGTTTAAGGTTTAGGATTAGGGGCAAGACTTGTTCGAGTTTTGGGTTTGGGATGTAGGGTTGCATTTTTTGTTTGGAGTTTGGGGTTTAGGGTTGGGGTCTTTCGGGTTTAGGGTATATAGGGTTCAGCATTTGGGTCCAAAACTGCCTCATTCCTCCAATACTTCGAGACTCTGGCCCTAAACCCCAGACCCCGGACCCTAAACCCTAGACAGAAGCCCTGAGTCCTAGAAACTGTGGGACGTTCATGTGTGGGTGCCGAGAGCCTGCGTGAAAGAGCGGCACGCCGTGACCCAGCGCCAGTGTAGCGCTACACAGCCAGTTTGCGCGCATGCGCTCCTGCGAAGGCTTTCCATTCTCGGCTGACTTCTGAACCCTTCCTAAAAGTTAAACTTTTAGCCTCCGTCTTATAGTTATATAGAAACCCAAAAAGTTAAAGTCCTAAGAGCCAACCCCAAGTAACGCCGGGCAAGGTCTAGGGTTGAGGGAGTAGGTATTAAGGATTAGGGTCTAGGGCTTTGGGTTTAGATGGGCTTAGGGTTCCGAAATATCTATCTACATATGTATATATCCACAATCCTGTTCCAATTACTAAGGTCACGGTATCAAAGAAATCAGAGGTTTGTCTCGAAGCCCAGTTACCTATGTAGTAGGATACTTTGATCTGGAACCCTACACCTGTCCAGATTTATATAGGGTTTCAAGAACAGAACCCCCTAAGAAATGGTTGGGTAACTGTCAAAATGTCATTTCGGGGAACCCTGTGCAAATTTCTACTCTTCATACAGCACCCTATAGTCGGGGAACCCAAAATCGACCCGAATTTGGACAACCACCCTTGTATAAGAGTTAGGATCTGCACGAATTAGTGGGACCCTTGGGGATATAGACCCTCTCAATAAGGTCCCTTTTAAGAGAGCCTGAAGTAGGATTAAGAAGGGTCCCCTGTAAGGGGTCTCCCTGATGCTACCTAGGAATGTAAGTAGCTGAATTCCTTGGGTCGGTCGAAAGTTTGTTCACAGAGTCATTCGCTCCTCTGAGGAGAAGACTTCCTGATGATTTTCGGTCGTTGAGTACGGTTTAGGGTTTAGGGCTTAGGCTCTATATGCCAAACACCCCAAACCACTAAACCCGAAGCCCCAAACTCTAAATCCAAACCCCCAAATCGCCAAACATATCCTAAGTTCTGGCAGGATCCTTCTTCCAGGACCCTGAGACAAACTACACTGAAGCCGTCAGAACAACACTGTCTACCCCGACGTAAACCTATACATCCCTCTACTCGGACCCGTAAGAGTTACTTAAGAGTCATCCTTGCGTGTCTCGTAGGCTTTCGTTCAGTAAAGATCTAAAGCTGCCTGGCCAATAGTTCCTTTTTACTCTTCGCCTCCATGGTTCTTTGAAGAGGTAGGCTCGCAGATGTTCAGGTAATTCTATAAGGGTTTAGGGTTTAGGGTTAAGGGGATTTTGTCATAAGGGTTGGGGTTTAGGGTTTAGGGTTCCCTGAGAGCCCTCAACCCTAACCAGAAAGATTTGAACCCAGAGATATTCGCTTCGGCTTCCAAACACTCAAAACTGACTGCTGTAGAGCGAATAGGGCTTCGAGATTTAAGGCTGGGGTCTGAATTAGAATTTGGATCGCAGAAGCAGCCAAACCCTAAACTCGGAGAACTACCGGCAATTAGACTCATCTTTGGATTCTCACCGTACGGGTATCTATTCTGAGAGTCCTTCTGGCGCTTAGTTCATTAATCGTGGCTAAAACCCACGAGCAGCTTTCCAGCCTGTATTGCAGTCAGCATCCGTACCGCCGCTATCCCGCATGTAAAACGCTCTTCCCGAAATCGCCGCTCCAAGTTCTCCACCCTGTGCAGAAGATCAAGATGTTGACCAGTTGCAGGTCATTTGTGTCAACGAATTTCAGGGTGGTGGGCGGGCTTCACAGATGCGCTCCGCTCTACTAACAGAACAAAGCTGCCCGTGGATGCATAGTACGAAAACGAATCGAATACAACTCTTCCTCGCCCGAAACCCTAAGGTTTAGAGCTTTGAGCGATTAAGGTTGAACGCTTAAGGTTTGGGGTTCTATGCGAGTTGTGCTTTCGTCTGTCCGTAGACTGCTGCTGCTTGGGTTCGCGCAGCCCTTCATGGAGACCTCGCGGTCCGCACCAGTCACGGTCATCTTGACTATACGCCCACTAGGACCATAGTAACAATAATATGTTTAATTTGATATTCTCTTGGGTTTTATATGAACATAAATGCGACATAATTCCTAAGGAGACTATAGATCCCCTAAAGGAGCCCTTATGGATCCCTTAATTAAAGGCGCCCTTATAGATCTAAGGATACTATTAGTTGAATTTGTGGGCACCTGCATGGATGGCTTCGACAAGCCGAAAGGGGTTGCGAAGTCCTTCAACACGGAGCCCCGAGCCCTGAACCGCCCCTTTGGAAACGGTTTAGGGTTTAATTAGGGTTTGGGGTTTGGGGGTGTTTTGCATCTCTGTTTAGGAGGAATTTAGGTTCATGGTCTCCTACCCTACTAGCCTGGCGTTGCAACCCGCGAGCTTGACATGTCCTCTGGGCCCGTGGTCTCTGGTGACATCTTCCAGATTGTGCCGTCATAGAGGGTCTCGTTGTCCTTGGTCAAGATCCGACCCTAAACCGTTTAGGGTTTATTCTTGGCTGACTTCTGAACCCCTCCAAAAAGTTAAACTTTTAGCCTCCTTACTTCGGTTCATATGGAAACCTAAAATGTTAAAGTCCTAAGATCCAACCAGAAGAACGCCAAGTTTTGGTTAAGCGACCCTAAACCCTAAACTCGCAGTCTTAGTCCCAACACCCGCCCCTAATCCCGACGTCCTAGAATCCTGTATAAGCCTCGCAGCCCGATACAGGAAGCCGTGATAGGGAACCTTCAGCGGTTTAGGGTTTAGGGTTGAATGATGCTGCCTTCGGGGGGCTCTTGCCAAAAAGACCGGATATACCCTTCTAAGGAATCCCGTGCTGAGCGTCATTTGGAGAACCACTCTGAAACGTTCCCCCGTGCTAAGTCCAGGACAGAGTCTGTTTATACAACTGATTCAATGTTGTGACGCTGATGACGCACTGGGTGGGTGAGCTTTGACGGGATAGACGAAATACGATGACACAAAACGATCAAATCGAATTTTTTTGGTCCAAAAATGAAGTAGATGGAATTCAAAGTGCCGGCATGTCTAGCACCCTAAAGGTCACCTTGGTGGCCTACCAAAACCTGCCTCCTTGGACTCATATAGAGAAACATGACTTGAGCTGCCAGCCATCAAGAAGCAAACTTGATGAGGCACCTATACTATCCTATACCGCAATTGGAAACTTGAAGTAAGTTCCCTGACAACAGCCCCACTGCGAGAGAACGATAAGCCACAGCCGAGCAGCATGCACACAAATGAAGTTGACCACCTGATGCACATTGCGCAAGACCCAATAAGTCATGAAACCTGTCATCTCCAAAACCCAAACCACTGACATCGTGGAGCCAAGGCCACTTGATTTTGTGGTTTTATAGGGCCCCAAAAAAGCACATAAGCAAAAATAAGGATAGGGATATCCCATATAAACCCCCTTAAAATGAAGCCCATTAAGGTAGGGATATCCCCATAAAATGCTTGTGCTTATGTGCTTTTTGGGTCCCTAAGTGTCAGGCTTTGCCTTTTCCGGTTGTTGGGCGGCGGGCTCCATGGTGGACCTTAAACTACCCTAGCCCCGAGGTCGATTTTGGTAGGGTCTTCTTAAAGCCCGAATCTAGAATACGCATGGGCCCTACCAAAAATCCACACTCTAAGCACTGACTATGGCCGTAAGGAATAGTCTTAACTACCAAATATGCAAGCCCCTATATTCCGTAGGGTGCACCCCTCTCTCACCCAGAGAATCCAAAATCCCATCATTGTCGTAGATTCTAGGCAGGTAGATTCTCAGTATGTTCATTCCGCGGAACTATATACTCTGGATCCTGAAGCCTCGAGACCCTCAACCCGAAAACCTGACCCTGAGCCCTTAAACTTTTGCTTTAACTTTGAGACGGTCCAAACCAAGGTTGCCTGTTAAAGCAGACTAGGCCGGGCTATATTTAGTACCAAGCTTGAATAACAGGTGTAGGGTTTAGGGTCTATTCTTTATCAGGGGGGGTCTCTCGAAAGGACAGGCATGCAGGCAAAATCGAAGGGGGGTGGCCTCTTCCGGCGCGGTTACGTAGGCCGCCTTGCCACCATGCACCTGGTGAGGGTCTTGTAAAAGCTGTAAAGGGTGTTGTGATGTGTTAAAAAACGGGTTTGCAAGGTCTTCTGTGATTTATAGTAAGATGGTTAACCAGGATGTTATATGGGGGCTTCTTGACTGTATGGGTGCCTTCTTCAGGTGTCCAACATAAGGGTTTAGGTTTCGGGTTTAACAATCATTCTGCTAACCAGTATCTAAATTGTTCAATCAGGGTCTTTGTTGTTTCTTGTAAATACGGTATTAGGATAAAGCACCATTGAACCCCAATAACTAACTTTCTATGCCAGGACGTCCTGCAACCGAAACCCGAAACCCTAAACTTTCCCTAGCCCCCAGACCATGAACCTTTCGCACCCAACAACAGGTCTAGGCCTTTCAACTCTTGGCGATGGCTCAACATGTTGAGTTTAAGTTCTGGTTTGGCGGTTTTCGGGCTTTGCGGGTTTGGAGCATCTTGCTAATACACCGTTGGCGCCGTTGGTAATTGGCTGAAATGAAATCCTGGATCTCCTTTCGGTTAGAGTGGCTTGCTGACTTACAAAAGACTCTATGGGGCCTACCCCCCCCCCCCACCCCCCCGCTCGAAAAAAAAATCTGAACCTCCAGATCAGCCCCAACTCCAAACAACACCCCAAAACCTTCATGCTACACCCCACCCCGTCCCAAGCCAAAACAGCAAAAGCGCAAACGCCGCCTGGCTTGCCAACACATTGCGCTTGCCGAGGCAGTCCTGATACATACACACAGGGTTAATATAGCAGGGCCCCTAAGTCGGGGATGTATGATAGCTGCTATCAGATGGCATAATAACTGGTTATATTGAGCAGCCCTAAGTGCGAAAATGCCCATACTTGGAGGTTCATGGGTAGTTATAAGTTGGGTTATACATCGCCTAATATGGGTTATAAGTGATAAGTATAGATGCCCTACTTGTAACCCTGCTTAGTACTTCCCATCCTCCAAGTATTATATTATGGGAGTTCATAAGGGCAGTGTAAGGCTGTTACAAAGATTTTCTAGGCGGTGGTAATACGGCCAGGGATTTACAGTGGGTTATGAGGGCTTGACAGAATTATACGGGTTTAGATTGGGGTTTACGGTTGCCCTCCTGGCCGGAAACTGGCCTTTGACAATCTTGCCGTCGGCCCCGTCCACATCAATCAGAGTATCATCGAAACATGAGAGATCTTTGATTTGATGGCAGACTGTGCGGACTTCTGGAATTGCCGCAACTTGCATCTCTATAACAAAGGGGCCTTGATAATAAGAATAGGGTTTTGGGGTGTAATGCATTATCTTTCTCTTGTGCCCTAAACCCTAATTAATCCCTAAACCCTAAACCCTACACCCTAAAACCCTAAACCCTAAAAGGAAGCCCCCTAAGGAACCCTATGGCCCTCCTGCTCCAGGCGAAATTGCCGGAGGCCCGCCGCCAGGCACACGCGAAGAATGTCGGCTGCGATGCGCAGGTCTTGCCTGTAGAGGGTTTAAGGAACCTACTAGTGGCCTACGTTTGAACTCGTTTTTAAGGCTTCTTTTCGGGATCTTTTTCTGGTTTCCTTCGATGGTTTAAAGGCTAAGGACTCCTCCAAAGGGCCTTGCAGAAGCCTATCTGAGAGCCTACAGAAGCTTAAATCACCCCCATTGAAACTTTTTAGAACCCATATGGAATCATAGAAGACTCTGCCATGAACAACCTTTTCGAAAGCCTAAACCCGAAAGTCTACCTAGACCCCCCAACTACCCTCTAATATACCCCAAATACCCACTATTAAGGGCCATAAGGCCTGCATTAAAGGGCCCTTGGGGGTCCCGGTATAGACCTTAAAACCCAGATTTTATCGACCCCAAGGACCCCAGTCCCTACGCCATAATTATCCCCCGAATCCTAAGTTTCAAATCCTAATTCAAAAAAAAACTCGAAGCCCTAAACCCTAATCCCTAATCCCTAAACCCTAAACCCCTAAACGCCTAAACCCCTAAACCCTAATCCCCAGACCCTAAACCCGATATGAGAGCCCTACATGCATGCGAGTCACTCGCTCGTGGTGGTCTTCAGCGCCACATCAGCGGGCTCTCGGAGCCCAAGCCCTCGCTCTCTTAGGGCTTAGGGCTGAGGGTTTA
Source organism: Symbiodinium sp. clade A Y106 (assembly GCA_003297005.1). NCBI lineage: Eukaryota > Dinophyceae > Suessiales > Symbiodiniaceae > Symbiodinium > Symbiodinium sp. clade A. Next base: position 73,621 of record BGNK01001278.1, on the reverse strand, counting down.
GGGTTTTAGGGCTTAGGACTTAGGGTTTAGGGTTTAGGCTTTAGGGCTTTAGGGCTTTAGGGGTTTTAGGGTTTGGGCTTTAGGGCTTTAGGGGTTTTAGGGTTTTGGGCTTTAGGGCTTCAAGGGTTTTAGGGTTTAGGGCTTAGTTACTTAGTTGTCCACTTGGAGGTTCATGGATGTTGGGTAGCTATACTTATGAACCTCCAAGCAGTATCCTAGGGGAACTAACTAAGAGTTAACCTTTGGGAATACTGTTGATGGACAAAATCCTGCATGACCCTAAGGACCCTAATAATGGGTAATGCAGGATTTCGTCCATCAACCGTATGTACGGATTATAATGCCCCCACAAGGCTAAAAGTTACCACTGACAGGGGCTCTTCTCGCGGAGTTCTTCCAGTTAGAGTTTTGGCTTTAGGACCCTAAACCCTAAACCCGGTTTTTGAGAGCTTCAGGGCTTTGGGCTATTGAATTTGAAGATCGTGGGGCCTGCGGGCTGTTTGCCCTAAACACTACATTTTGTGGGCTTGAGGGTCGGGAGTTGAGGGGTCTGGGCTCTTGGTCTGGGCTTTTTGGCTTTAAGCGATGTTTTCACGGGTAGGGTTTCGAAGGGCTGTTGTCCATTTTTGGGACTGAGGTTCGGGGTCTAGTCAGGACTTTAGGTCTTGGGTCTTGGGTTGAAGGTAAAGGTTCAAGGGTTTAGGGTTTAGGGTTTAGGGCTTGAGGGGATTGTCAGTTAGTCAGGGTTAATATAGGGGTTCAGGATCTGCGCGTCGCTGAAACAATGAGTGCCTGCAGAAACTGTGCTGCTCATCATCCGGGGGCGAGGTGCGCGTAATCGAAGATGAACTCTTCTGCGGCAGGCAACCTCATACCTCCGGGGGCTAATTTCGCCAGCCTGCTAGCTTTCAGGAGGCCACGTGTTGAAAACGGCATTCAAAACGCTTTTCCATGCGATCCATGCGGTTTTTCCACTGCGTTTGGCCTCATGCTCTTCTAGCGCTCCCCGCGTCTCAACGCAGCGCCCGGAGTGAGAGCAGATTCGCAGCGGTCTCGATTCCCCTTGGAACCTTTACTGTTCTTGCCGCTTTTGCCTGTGGGTGGGCCCTTGCTCTTTCCACCACCTTTTCCCGTGGTGCTGTAGATCACGAGGGTTTTGGGCAAGACTCCCTGGTGCCCCTGCCAGTTATGTCTGAAGCTTGCTCGCGGAGTCACAAACTGCTGCTACTCGCGCAGCTAACGGTGTAAAGCCCGTTCCTCACGAGCTCCGACTGCCTCTCCTCTAGGCGACCAGGAGCTCCGCTGCCATGCGAAATGAGCGGGCACCTATCTTTTCTGCTGTCCAGCTTGTGCCTTGTAGCGCTGTTCAACTGTACAAGGTATATGCCTTATCCTGGAAACTGAACTCGGATGCACAAGTTTCCGCCACCGAACCCGAAAACACGATGACCCTAAACCCAAAACCCCAACACCCTAAAACCTAACCAGTCTCAAAACCTAAGACCCCCCAAACCGTAAAACCCCAAACCGCCAGACCACCCAAGCATTCAAACCCGGACCATAAGGGCTGTATCAAAAGGGCCCTTGAGGGGTCCTGGTAGGCCCCACCTAAACCCTAAGCCTGAAGCCCCAAAACCCTGAAGCTCTAAACCCTAAACCCATAAACCCAAACCCCTCAAAGCCCTAAACCCTAAAACCCTAAACCCAAAAACCCAAACCCCTCAAAGCCCTAAACCCTAAAACCCTAAACCCAAAAACCCAAACCCCTCAAAGCCCTAAACCCTAAAACCCTAAACCCAAAAACCCAAACCCCTCAAAGCCCTAAACCCTAAAACCCTAAACCCTAACACCCAAACCCCTCAAAGCCCTAAACCCTAAAACCCTAAACCCTAAAACCCAAACCCCTCAAAGCCCTAAACCCTAAAACCCTAAACCCTAAAACCCAAACCCCTCAAAGCCCTAAACCCTAAAACCCTAAACCCTAACACCCAAACCCCTCAAAGCCCTAAACCCTAAAACCCTAAACCCTAACACCCAAACCCCTCAAAGCCCTAAACCCTAAAACCCTAAACCCTAACACCCAAACCCCTCAAAGCCCTAAACCCTAAAACCCTAAACCCTAAAACCCAAAACCTTCAAAGCCCTAAACCCCTACGAGGCCGAGACTCTAGAGACTCCAAACACTAAACACCTAAAGCCCTAAAACCCTGCACCCCCAACCCTGCAAAGCCTAAACCCCAAGCCCTGTACACCTTAAAACCCAAAACCCTAAACCCCAAAAAAACCCACAAACCCTAAAACCCAAACCCTTCAAAGCCTTAAACCCCTAAATCCCCAACTCTTCAAAGCCTAAACCCTAAACCGAACCCATCGCGGAAGGCCTGTTGCGAAGCCCTGTAGCCGGGGATCTTCGAATGCGTTGCCACCCAAGACCTCTGAAGAGCCGGCTCGGGGGAAAGGGCTAACCCTAAGGGTCCAACGGTTGATGGACAAAATCCTGCATGACCCATAATAAGGAATATACCATAATTCCCATAGTTTAGGGTCCTTAGGGTCATGCAGGATTTTGTCCATCACCCTAAGGGTCCAAGTACTCGTCTATTATAGGACTTTGGGGCCTTTTTAAGTATCAAAAACCATAAATAAGGACTACTTGGACCCTAATTAGCCGAAACGACCTACCTGTTTGAATTTTGGGGTTCCTTATTGTGGTTTCTTTGTATAGTTCCCTAAAGAAGGAAAAGGTAGGTCTTTTGGGCTACAGGTAGGGTTTAGGGCTTAGGATAGGAGGACCTCTGCAAAATATCCCGCCATCAGAATCAGAGCGTTTATATAGGGTGGTCTGCATAGGGCTGTAAGGGGTCTGTTATAGGGGGCTCTGAAAATTTCTCTCGGCAGCTTTTTAAGGTATTAGGGTTTAGGGTTGAGGGGTTCACAGGGTTTTGCAGGGTCTTTTTTTGGGGGTCGACACGAGGGTTTGTTTTTGCTAGGGGGCTTTGGCGGGCTTTATGGGGTTCACATAGGGTTTTATGGGGCTTATATAGGGGTTTCATGGGGTTTTACAATAGCTTTCCGTTAAGGATTCCCGGCAAGGGTTCCTCAACAAGTTCTAACACCTCTCGAACAGGGTTGTCGGTTCAGGCGCTTAAGGTGTAGGATGCGAGCGCACATGCATCGCAGCCGTGCGAGATCCGAGAGTTATCTGCCCATCAGCAAAATGCCACTCCTCCGGAAAGAGGTACAGTAGCTTATTCCGCACGGTCAGGGGAAGCCGGTCCATGCCTGCGAAGCCGGTCCATGCCTGACACGCCGCGCGCACAACATAAAAACTGGTCCGTCTCATGCAAGCCCTGTGTGCACGGATCACCCCACACCATCACCTTGTAGCAAAAGGCAGTCAGGATGGCCGTGTGGGGCAACTGACCACGTTCCACCGCAATCTCCAGTGCCGTGGCACCATTCGCCACGACCGGCATGGCATCATCCCATTCGTCGAGAACCGCGTTGTCGATGGTTTATCAGTTTTATATGGGGCTTAAAGAGGGCAGCTTTTGGGGCTCTCTTGGGTTTGAAGGAAGTTTTAGGATAGTTGAAGGGGTTGTTAAAGGCTTTGGCTCTTGAGCTTTACAGGAAGACAGTGTTATGGTTGTCTAGGCTTCCTTTCAGAATTCTTTTCAGGATTCCTTTAAAGCTTCTCAGACCTCGTAAATGGGGCTTAACAAAAATGCAAACAGATATTTTTTAAAGCCCCATTACGAGGTCTGAAACGCTTTGAAGGAATCCTTATGAGAATTCTGAAAGGAAGCCTAGACAGCCGCTTTGTTATTAAGTCCTTTGGTGTAAGCATTTCTCTTGGGGTTCTATGACCTCTTAAACAGGGCAGCTGTCGGAGTTTTTGGAGTTCCTTTAAGGGTTGTGTGAGCCCTTGAGGCGCAGAGTTGGGCTCTGGAAATGCAGTTTGGGGTTTCTTGCTGGTGTTTTGCAATGTCTCTACTGTTTATCTTTATGTAAACAGACTTTGTCAGTTTTTGGTTTGATGTCATAGTGTTTCAGGGAGGGTGCTTGTGTCAACGGTTACTTGTTGATGCTGTGTGTTCTTTGTGCCAGGTTGATGTTTGGTGTTAAGTGTCTTTCTTGTTCTACAGGTGTGAGAAGAGGCTTGTAGGTGGTCAGCATCCAGAGCGTTTGGTTTACAGGTTGCATGAACTGCTGTACGTGTCGTCAGGATAATATGAGACTTTGACGGTGCTTTCTTAACGGAATGTGCCGGGCAGTTTATGTTGATGTGCCCATTCAAGCACTGACAGCGCCTTCGAGCAAGGAGTTAACAAGGTGCTCTTGTGAGGTTTTAGACTGGATACACTCAACCCTAACCCTAAAGCATACACCCAAAACCCTAAACTCCAACCCCTAAACCCTAAACCCTAAAGCATAGACCCTAAACCCTGAACTCTAGTTAGGCGCCACATCCTTGGTCTCCACAGCGATGGGCGAACTTGCAATCAGACATGCGCAAAGGATCTAAAGCAAGACCCCACCCCAAACCTTATGCCCTAAACCCTTAAACCCTGCACCCTAATGGCAGCGAGAGTTGAGGCGTGGGCGGCCCCCCTCAGGTGGTCATTGAAAGACCCGATGCCCGTGCCAGCAAGTTGTCGTTGACCTGAGATTTATGGGTGTAATATGAGGCCTTTATAATGAATAGGGTTTTGGGGCCCATTATACTATAATAATAATCAGGATAGTAGAGGTAATTATTCAAGCCCCTATATTAATTTCATTTACTAACAAGCCCCTTTTCAGGTCCCGAGCTTGGGGGAATAATTGCCTATGAGCGGGAAAATACGGCTTCAGAGTTCAAGGACTTCAGGGTTTCGGGTGCAATGAGGGCCTGGATGATCACAATGGGGACCGGGATCTTTGCTGACTTCTGAACCTCTTCAACAAGCTAAACTTTTAGCCTCCTTGTTTTGGTTCATATAGAAACCTAAAAAGCTAAAGTCCTAAGATCCAACCGAAGAACCCCAAGGGGATTATTATGGAACTCACTAGATATTCCGACCCCTATCGTAGGCGCTTAGGACTTAAGACTTAAGATCCAAGAACCTACAAGGTACCCCCTAACACCCCTATCAAGCCCAACACCCCTATCAAGCCCTGCAGTTTCCTCTATTAAGTTCCTGAGTAGCCCCTTAATAAGTAAGGGTACCCACATCTCAAGCCATCGTCTCCGGTAAGAGCCCTAAACCCCTCAACCCTACATCGTCACACTGGCATTTATACATTCCTGGCTATATAAAAATCCCAAAACGAATAATCCCACACCCTAAAGCCCTAAAGCACTTTACGGAATATTCCCAGAACTCTAAACAGCAATGCTCAAGCCCTGAACTCCTGAAGTCCTGCAGCCGCAATACCCAGAAACCCCAGAGGCACGCGCCTCAGAAGAGCAGGCAAGAGCGCAGCAAGCTCCGACACCACCAAAAACGCGAACTTGCTAAAATGCTACAGAGGGGTAGAGGCATAAATCCCGAAAGCCCCTAAACCCTGAACCCAAAATCCTACTTGAGCCTCAACGTCAAAACCCAGAACAAAACCTTAACCTACATTAAAACCTTAAGCAGCAAAGCCCATCCTAAGCCCTCAGAAAAGAAAATTGTGAATGCGGCACAGGCCGTCGCTCCTCGTGCTCCGCCCTCAATCTCACCGAACTCCCATCCTTCGCCGTACAGAAGCAGCCTGCGTCTCACAGTTCGAGTGGTTGTTCATAGGGCTTATAGGGTGCCCCTAAGGGTCCATGTTCTGGGTTCCTTTAAGGGTTCCTTGAAGGGTACCATAAGGGTTCTATAGGGTAGGGTTCAAGGGTCCATGTACCCAAATAGTACATATTTGGGGCCCAATGTGCCTATATAGGGAGTACTTTAAGGCCAAAGGAAAAAACTTGGGTACATGGAGCCTTGGAGTTTTAGATTTAGGGTTCACACGGTTTAGAGTTAAGGTGTTTAGGATTTATAGTGCTTTCTAAGATGACTGTCAATGCATGGGTTTTGTGACAATGAGGAGTTTGATGGTTTGGAGTTCCTTCCGAACGGCATATTTTGAGGACCCCTCTAGTATATAATTGAAGGTATTCAAGGTATATAAACTGCATGGTTAAAGTGCTGTCTCTGCATGGGAGTTCGGATCAACGCGTCTCCAAGGGTCTTAGGGGTTCAGCTGTAGAGTTTGACAGGATCTTAAGTCGTGTCCCCATTGGCTCGTACGGTTTGATTGGGGCCGCAGGAATAAAGACCGCAGAACGCGAGTTTCCGGGCTTGGCTTTAGTATTTTTTTAGCCTCCAGGCTGTGACCTAAAGCCTGGAGCTCTCATCGTCACTCTAAACCCTAAATCCTCAAAAAGACAGGCCCTGAAGGTGTTGAGGGTCCCATGTTGCCCGCCTTGGTCCATCAATGCCATGCTCCTCCACGGACAGCTCGTCGAGCGCCGCGCGGCACTTTTGGATGCACTCCAGGGTGATGTGCCCCATAAGGTCCTTCGTGGTGAAGTATTGGGGGAGCTTCGTGGATTATAGATTAATGCTAGATGCTCATACCCTACCCCTTGTCTTGGGTACCTATTTGTCTAGATAGCAGATCCTAACCATGAAACTAAGTACCCTCAAAGAGGGGTAGGGTATGAGCCTCTAGTAGGTAGGATAGGGTTTGGGGGGGGGGGGGGGGAANGGGGGGGGGGGGGGTAACGACAATCGGGAACCCCAAGCAATCGTATTGCTAGTTCTTCAGGCCCCTGACCTAAAACCCAAACACTAAGCCTAGGTCACGACGACGTCTGGAGGAAGGCTGCCTTTATTATGATTGTGCGAGCAACGGTGCTGGTGGCGATCATGTTATCAGGATCAGGATGTTGTGAATTACCCGAAACCCTACTGTAAGCCCTGGTTTATGAACATGAACTCAGATATCTGTCCAGTCATCTCATTAATCATTTCATTGTCACAAGATTTGGCTTTGTCTTATCTTTAGAGAAAGTTCTGGGAGTGCCGTCTTGGGCTTACAGCGCTTAGGGTAGGGGTCAGTGTTTAAAAAAAAGTGAGAACTCAGACCCCACCACCCTCCCAAAAAGCAGGCCGCCCCACGACCACAGGGGCAAGGCTGCCCCATATAAACTCCTGCAAACCCCTATACGAACCTCATAATCTCTTACAGCTCCCCGTAGACCTTTGTATGAATCGCAATGAAACCCTGAAAGTTTGTGGCCAAGCACCTAAAATGTACATGTAAACCCTACCCTACAGGCTAGGCATCCTTACAGCGCTTTGCGCCCAGACTCGAAGCGGAAGCCATCCATGCGGTGCTCGATGGCCCAGTGCCGGATCATGTCCACAACTAGCCGCTCCTTCAGCATCTAACCACCATAGAACAGTGACTCTCTATATGGCTTAATGTCCTTCCAGAGCAAAGCAGGGTTCAAATTATTGAGATTAGCGCTAGCTGACTGTACGTAGCATCTTCCGTACTTTAGCGCTGCTTACACCAGATTTGGAATGCGAACCTTGGAAAGCCAACCGAACCCTATACCCTGAACCCCAACATCCGAAGCTCTAAACTCGAAGCCCGAAATCCATCGGAGAACCTGGCAAGGCTCGGCACTTCGCTCACAAGTCTCGGGGCTCAAGATAGAAGTTAATCGCAAAATTGGGCAAAACCCCCTCTGTGTGATTGAATGGAAATTAGAAGCGATTGAAACCCTACACATACCCACATGCAAGCCTACATTGGCCCTATATCATCCGACGGAGCCGTAACACATAAAACCCTAAAGCCCCGTACAGACTAGACGTCTAAAGGCAGCTCTGGCCATCATCCTTATGGTTAAGGTCTAGGGGTCGCCCCAAAAACCTCATTATTACATCCTGATAAAAGCTCTGAAACGGTGCCTCTATAGCTAAATCCTACCTTCACCGTCAAAAGAAGAGCAGCTCGCAGAATCAACGGACAAAGCCCAGCACCTCGTTGGAAAAAATCAGAAGCATGCCGGGCTCGCCATCATGTAGCGTTCGGTGGCAGTGTTGTTCCTGCAGTTGAGCATTCAGGGCGTAGAGTTTAGGGTTAAGGCTTTACGGGCTTCGGAGTTATCTCATCTCAGGACGCATGGGTGAAGGAGTTACGGCTTGGGTGTAGGTTTTGCAGCGTGGGGCTTGAGCTTGCATGTTTGCCTGGTGTAGGGGGAAGATCCGTGGGGTTAACATTCGACGGAAGCTCAAAACCCTAAATGGTAAATCGTCTCGCTAGCCCTTACCTGTAGCCGAAAAGACCTATTTAGGGTTCCTTATGATGGTTTCTGTATATAGCTCCTTAAACAGGTACGTCTTTTCGGCTACAGGTACCCGCTGAGAATCTCTACAGTAAGGTATCTGGGGCCAACAGATTAGACATGCTGACCCCTATAAAGCCTTATAACCACAGGTAGCCCTCCACAGCCCATTAAGACCCTAAACCCCTGAAAGCCCCAAATAAGACAGAGTATGCTGCTCAACGATAAACCCTGCTGCATCCGAAACCCTAAACCCCACACCTTTAAACCCTGCACCCTAAACCTTCAACCATAAACCCTACATCTAAATCCCTAAATACTAAACAACAAACCTTATAAACCTCAAACCTCAAGCCCTAAACCCAGAACCCCAGCGCTGCCCAGCAGCATGCAGGTCGAGTTCTCGACACGACCATCCTCACTACGTCGGAGGTAGTACCCCGGCACGCACCTGAAAAGGTCAAGGGATTCGGTGCTAGGATTACATGATTACAGAGCCTTATAATGTCTTTTAGAGTACAGAGTTTGCGGTTTAGGGTTGTAGGCTTTAAGGTGTCGATGTCGAATTTTAAGGTAGCCTATTAAGTTGTCTCCATTGTAGTTCTTAACCCTACCGCCTAGCATGACACTGAACACACGGTGTTTGGATGCAAATCTGCCGCACAAGAAGAAGGCATTTCAACACAAGATGCTGGCAGCCAGGCAAAGCTGCAAGGTCACGCAATGCAGACAGTGTACGGTTCGTGTGCTATTTAGGGTTAGTGGCACGCGCTGGCCGTCAACCCAACCCACCCCAGCACGACCCGACTGATGGGTTAACCAGATTTATGAGATCGGTTAACCACGGAAAGGGAACTACACGGGAGACTGTAGGTAGGGTTTACGGTTCAGGCAGCCGCGAACGTTGGCCTATGCAAGGGATTTCATAAGAACCCCTATATACCTTGAAGAAACACTGAAAGAACCCCTGCAGAACCTCCAAAAGGAAATCCTTATAAGGTTCATGTGCTGCTATCGTATGCACTAAGGCCTCACAGCGGGTCGTACCTTCGGGGTCACAGTATCTACTAGAAAGGTACATGAGCCCTCAAGGACTGCCGGGGTTTAAGGGTCAAGCGTTTGGAGCATTTAAGGGTTGTTGTTGTTGTTGTTGTTAAGGGCTTAGGGTTTTTAAGGGTTTATGTTTGTTGTTGTTGTTTTTAAGGGCTTAGGGTTTTTAAGGGTTTATGGTTTAGGGTTTAGGGTTCGGGGTGTTAAGCCCTGAACTTTGGCCCTAAACCCTGAACCCCTACCCTATGGTTTGGGGTTTAGGGTTTCAGCTGGTCTGGGCCAAAGAGCTGCAGTGAATTTCCCTTCGCCCCCAGAAGTGGGTCTACAGCTTGGGGGGTCAATATAAGGCCTTAATCTCTGAAAAGGTAGCTTGGGTGCATCTTCTAGGATCATAAAGAGTGGCGACATGGGGATATTATTGTCACTCATCATTCCGACCCCTGTATTGATTGTAAGCTTTTCCTTAACCTACCCAAACCTAATCATTTTTTGCAGGGTCTCGATAAATTTTATATGGGTGGTTGTCAATATTAGGGTCCCTTTTTGGGTCCTTATTATAATACGGCACCTAATATTTAGGGTACCCAAAAAGGGACCATAATTTTGACAACCACCCATATGAGGGTTCATCTTAAGAAACTTACAACAAGTAGGTTGCGTTTTAAGGTGCGGTTCAACTCCCACCTGCCGAAAGCCTGAAGATCCGGGCGCACTTGCTCGAATCATTCGGATCGTCAGCTTGGATCTCCCCACGGAGAGGTTTAGGGTTCCTTTAAGGCTTCTATAGAGTGTAGGGTTTAGGGTAAATAAAATTAGGGCTATAAGTAGGGTAACTGTACAAAAAAACACTTATAAGCCCACTTATAACTACCAATGAACCTCCAAGCAAACCCTTAAACTCGGTTTAGGCTAAGGGTGTAGGGGCCCCCGTAACCTGGCAAAAGGATCCACTGTTGGGCGGTTTCGTGACGTTTTGTGCTGTCTGCAGGCCAAGATGCTTGTCCAAAACACTGTGGTTGCCCTTTGGTCCACTCCCGAAGACGTGGTTGAAAACCTAGAGCCAAGTGAAAGGCTGGCTGCGAGCAGTATGTGTAGTACCTAGCAGCCGCAGCAGCCGTGGCAGTAGCAGCAGTGGCAGTACGAGCGGAACTCGGCAGTTGCCCCGTGGCATATGGTATGGCTGTGCAACGAACTCAACTAACCAGTGGTATTGGGGGTTTCCTTGGCTCTTTAGCTCCTGATTAAATAGGGATGATCATCATCCCTGGCTCCTTAGCTCCTCCAATATCAACGGCTAGTCAATGTGGCAAGGCACATTACATTCGAAGGTGGTGGAGCGTGGGTGCCCAGCTCGTGATGCGAGTCGCGAGTGCAGACGTGTATGTTTTTGGCCGGTGTTGCAAGCTGAGCCCAAAACCTCATTCTATGACTGTGGCAAGCTATTCGGAAGCCTTGACATACGCACGAGCGCAGTACGTCGCTAGAACCCTGTTTTACTTATTCGGACCCCTACAAGAGGTTCTGCGGAGAAGGATTTAACACATCAAGGCTTTGCTTAGACCGTAGCGCATTCACTTTAACAGCAGTTCGTATATAATTCTGCATATTTTACACCGAAGCCCTTTTCCAATTTGTGAGGCGCCCGATAATTAATGTTAACCAGTCACTGTGGCATTGAAACGACCGTACCCAAAACCCAAAACCCTAAACCCAACACTTCCAGAAGCCGAGCTCTCTATGAAGCCAAAGGAGCCACATCGGCGATCACACGCAGGCCTTTCTTGTGAAGTCCTGTGGATACGGATGGAGTTTTAAAGGTTTAGGGTTTAGGGTTTAGGAAATTTTAGGGTTTAGGGTAGTGAAGTCGTGTGGATGCGGATTGAACTTTGTAACACCTCAAGAGTCCGCGCTTGCTGTTGTCATGGAGGGCTCACCCGACACATCGTCCATATCGCCGGCTACGGGGCCTTTCGACCTAATTTGACAGTCGCCGTCGTATCTCAGGTTGCTGAACTCTAGGAAACCCTAAACCCTAACTATTCGGTTTAGTTGCCAAAGCAGGCCACCTGCGATAGAGCCATGAGATACTTCCGAACTATGCATGCTGCTTGTTGTTAAGCCTGTCTTGAATCCGCAACGAACGGTACCAAGAGCCCACGGAAGTCACATAACAACAAAATACCAGAATCCAGAAGTCTGTTTCAAACCCTTAACCGCCACAGCAAGAGCTTAGATCACTTCCAGGGACCGCGGGACAACCAAACATGCAAGGACAGGGCTTAGGGATTCAGTGTGTGTAACACTTATTAGGATGTTTGCTTTAGGGGTTAGTTTGGGGATTTAGGGTATCGTATAGAATACAATAGAAGACTGCGAGAAGCCTCCAAAACAGCTGTGCAGGAGGTACCCCGGTAACAAAACCGGCCCAGTCCGGCAACCATTCGGCGGTGCTCTAGGACGCGTGCCTGGGTGGTGAGTTCTCATCACGATTTATGGCCTAGGGTCTTACGTGGGTTTGGGTGCTTAGGGCTTACGGGTCTGGGATTCGAGTTTGGGTTTTGGGTTTAGGTGGGCTCTTTTGAGCTTTATACTCCGGCTTATCGTAGCGTCTAGAGTCACGTCCAAAAGGGGGGTCACCGTGGCACTTCAACTTGTCAGCTTCAACTCTACTACACCCGCACAAAGCCCAATTTAGGGCTTATAGGGTTCAGGGTTTACTCTACAACACCCGCACAAAGCCCGATAACAGCGTTGCAACGAAACCCTGATGGCCCCCTGAACCCTAGCCTAAACCCTTAAACACTAAGCCGCGAACCCCCAACCCCGACGGGAATCATAAATCTTCCTGGGATTTCAGGCGGGCCTGCACGCGGACACAAGCGCACCACTGCACAGGTGGGCGTGCCCACCGTTCCTAAAGAAGCACACCCTCCGCAAGCGCACTGCTTACACCCCCTCATATCCTAAACCTTTGTTTTAATTATGTAAGGGTTGGAAGAATTACTATATGATAGGGAACCCATATAGTCCCTGCATGACATACCCACATCCTGCTCTAATTGTTACGGCCTCTTTTTTAAACACACCAAAGCCTATACTCCTTGAAACCGAGGCGCCATTCCGTCGGGATCCGAAGAGTAGGAGCCTTCTGGAACGCCGTAGAGCACGGGATCGTAGCCCCAATTGAAAGCCTGGTTTGGGGTGCAAGGTTTATGGGTTTTGGGTTTAGGTGTGTTTGTTTAACATGTTAAACCATCCTTTTGCCTTGGGTTTAGGATTTATGTATAGGGTATAGGATCTATGGTGTTCGTCGTGACTAGTTAAGGCTACGGTCTATAGGGTCTATAGGAGCTATAATACTCAACACTGGAAACCTCATCAAACCTGGTAGGACCTGTAGATTTCAAGCTTGCCCTTCGCACCTCTAGACTGTTTCACGTCTCTGGGAGTAGGTGTTCACGCGCCGATTGTTTATGGGGTTTTCGAGTTCCACATACGGGTTTAATGAGACTAGGGCTTTGGATACCACACCCTAAACCCCCAAAATTATAGTTTTCAGGCCGCGCGGTCTTGGGTTTAGGAGTTTCGGATTCGCAGATATAAGGAACCCTTTTTTCCTACTGTTTGGTCTTCACACGAAGACTCCCAAAAGACAATGGCAAAGGGCACTACTGGGAGACCCAGTCTTAGTCAAGGAGTCCAGGGGGTGTTGGCGTCGAGATCATGCTAAAGCCTGAACCCACCATAAACACTTCAAAGTTGGGTGCTGCCCCCATGCAGTAAGAGTCTATAATAGGGCTACTATTAAGGTACTACTATATCTATATTATCAATATTATTCAACTGTTACTGAGTGAGAGCAGCACCCAACTTTAAAGCCAAACCCTCAGCCAACAAACACTCCGCCCCAAAACCCAGAATGTCTGAAATGGAAGCCCGCAGCCAAGGCTTCAATCCGGGCAGCATCTTTGTCTGCCACCTCCATCACCGCTAGCTGCTGACCTGCAGCTCGTGTGAGCTTATACGTGCAATCCAGAATCCCACAGGATATGGATCCTCTTGAACGGGGGCCTTGACATGCGAAGGAAGTTCCGGTGTCGAAAGATCTCAAAAATAAGCGCTTCTGTATTCCCTCCGACAGTAGAAGCTAGAAAGTTGGAACATCATTAGCCTCATGCCCTTAAAGTAAAGTAAAGGGAATCCCAGCATGAATCATCCTAAATCGATGTTCCAACTTTCTGGGGTTCACTATACTAAGTCAAAAGGGCCTCCAAGTAATATGGCTACCATACAACGACCAAGGCCCCGAGTCGAGCATGAAGCTTAGGGCCCAAGAGAGGCTCCCACTTTTTCATGCAGGCCTTAATCTTAGGTGGTTCACTATAGAGCGATGCCTGGAAAGCCCGGCCTGAAAGATTCAGGCTTCAGGCTCTGTCCGGTTTAGGGTTTAGGGCACTCTTGGGCTTTAGGGTTTAGGGTTTAAAATTTAGGGTTTAGGGTTTAGGGCATTAGGGCTTGAGGTTCAGGGCTACTATGCATTGCTCCGGGATGGAGCAAGCTGCACTGAAAACGTTATACACATGCGGAGAATCTACATGTATGCCTACATTTAGTAGTGTGCCCGCGTAAAAAGGATATTATGTTGTGCACATACCTGCGGCCTGTCCCGTCTCATTGTTACTGGCCTATAAGATGGAATAAAACCCGGAGCCTCATGAATATTAAATCTCTGACCAGACCCTAAACTTTTGAACCCTGAACCCTGGACCCTGAACCCTGGACCCTAAACATTAACACCCTAAAACCTTAAACCTTGAAACCCTAAACCGTAAAACCCTAAAGCCCTATCCCCGAAACCCTTAAACCTCTGAACCCTAAAGCCCTAACCCCGAAACCCCTAAACCTCTGAACCCTAAAACCCTAACCCCGAAACCCTTAAACCCTAAACCTTATAAAGTCAAAAGCCTGTTCCTCCCCGGTGCCTTCGGAGTCGGGGCCAGCCTTCTTGGGCATCACAGGCTCGGCACCTAGGATTCAGAGCTCCGGTTCAGGGCTTACGGTTCAAGGTTTAGGATTCCGGGTCACGGGTGTAGGGTTTAGGGCTTTAGGGTTAAGTTACGGGTTTTAGCATGTTTTAGCGTTCAGAGTTCAGGGCTTGGGACCTCCAGCGTTCAGGGTTTTATTGTGTATGCTGCATGGGCATCATGGCCTCAGCACCTAAGGGCCGCAGCTTCTAGGGTGTACGGTTACCGCGTTTTGGAATCTAGGGCTTATGGCTTGAAGCTTTCAGGGTTTATAGGTTGTGGGGTCGGGTTCGGGCTGAGGGGTTCACCCCGATGTGCAGCGGCTCGAGAACGAATAAGTTGAGGAATGGTGCAAAGCTTGAACAAAGATCCTTGAAGCCCCAAACACACCCTGACCCCAACAGGGCAAACTCTAAACCTTAACACCCACCAAACCAGCAAAAATAAACACATCCCAAAACCTAAAGCCTAAACCACAAAGCCCCTCAAACCATGAACTTCCTTGGCTGTCGTTCAGGGCTTTACGAGACCCTAGTGTCACTTAGGGTTTAGAGCTTAGGCCCTGTATGAAGAACTCACCCCTGCAAGCCCTTCAACTTCCAAACTGAAAGCCCCAAGAAAGTGAACCGCTCCACCCGAAACCAGATCCACTAAGCCTGAAGCATGCATACAAAAACACTGAAGGTGCTAAGCCAAAACCCATCCCCAACAGCCAGAGTCCCACCCAAGCGGTATCTACCTTAAGGGTCCATGTACCCAAATAGTATATACTTTGGCCTTACAGTCGTCCCTATATAGATACTTTGGGGCCAAAGTATATACTGTTTGGGTAATCCCTTCCCCGTAATATTAAAGCCCCCCCTAATATAAAAACTCCCGGCCCCCGGGATTTCGCGGTTTCGGGCCCCACATTCAATTTAAAGGGGGCAACATTAGGGGGGGCCTAGATTTGTATGTGTTTTAATAGAGCGAAAGACTACAGCCGTACNCGGGATTTCGCGGTTTCGGGCCCCACATTCAATTTAAAGGGGGCAACATTAGGGGGGGCCTAGATTTGTATGTGTTTTAATAGAGCGAAAGACTACAGCCGTACTAAGGGTTTAGGGGTGTACGGCATAAGCTTTAGGGCTTAAGGCTGTAGTGCTCAAGGGGCTTAGGGTTTGAGGGCTCAAGGCTTAAAAAGGAGAATTACCAGCAGCTGGGAGTCCAAGGGGTTTTAATATTAGGGGGGTATTGTTGAGGAAATAAGGGTAAGTCGGAAGTCTAAGCCAGGGTTTAGTAGGGGTTTAGCAGGCAGGAGGCAAGGTAAATAGTTAGTTAGTTTTAATATTAGGGGAAGTTGTTGGGTTTGGGGTTAAGTAGGGGTTTAAGATAGGATGAAGTAATTAATTCGTTACCATCCCTCCCTTCCTCCCTCCCTTCCCTGTCTTTGNTTTAAGATAGGATGAAGTAATTAATTCGTTACCATCCCTCCCTTCCTCCCTCCCTTCCCTGTCTTTGCTGCATCAGTCGCATACTGGTTGTCTGGCTGTCTAGGCAAAACGAGATATCGACCAGAGCTTTAGGGCTTGGGGCTCAGGGGCTTTAGGGTTTGTCTGACTGTTTGGCTCAGTACTTCAGTACTACTGCCAATCCGACCCGTACCCGGATGCCCCGAGAACCCCCCTAATNGTTTGGCTCAGTACTTCAGTACTACTGCCAATCCGACCCGTACCCGGATGCCCCGAGAACCCCCCTAATATAAAAACCAAACCCCCGGAAATCAGTTTTTATATTAGGGGGGGGGGGGGGTTTTAATATTACGGGGAAGGGATTACATGGGACCCTTGAACCCTAATCCCTTATAGAACCCCTATAGAACCCTTATGGTACCCTTAAAGGAACGCTTAACGGAACCCGATTTGGGCCCCAATGGACCCCTTGGGCTCGACCATGAATCCTGGATGGGGCGCGATCCTCTGGACGTTCCGGCACGGTACCGAAGTCGAACCTTCGGTTCTGTATAAGGGTCCTACGAAAAGTCTTTAAGAGCTTCGTAAGAAATGCATAACGGCTTAGGGTTAGGGTTTTGGGGTTTAGGGTTTATGTAGGGGTTTAGGGTTTAGGGCTCAGGGTTTAGGGGTGAGGACTGCGAAATAAAGAGTTTTAGAATGGTTCTAATTAAACGGGCTGTCTGCTCAATGTCCACAAGTGCTGCTGCGGATGTAGAGCTTATAGGGATACGTAAACCTGAACCCTACCATTACCTACCTCTTTAAGGAATCCCTATTCTGATTTCCATACATTTCTTTAAAAACCGGTACGTTCTGTAGGGTCCATACTTGGAGGCCCTTTTGACTTAGTAAGTCTACTTAGTATCCCTTAGAAACCCTATTATAATCCCCATAACCCACCTTACTAACCCTACTTACTAAGTCAAAAGGGCCTCCAAGTACAGTAGAAGCCAGAAAGTTGGAACATCATTATCCTCATGCCGTTAAGGTAAAGTATAAGGGATCCTAGCACTAATGCTCCTACAGCCATGTTCCAACTTTCTGGGGTTCACTATAAGGTAACCCAAAGGTCCCCAATCCGATTTCAACCCGGAAGTCGCTGTTTGGGGGGAGTTGGGCGACTGGGAAGCTTCGCTGCTCCTGGAAAATTGATATGCTTTCGGTTTAGGGTTTTAGGGTTTAGGGTTTAAAGGGTTTAGGGGTTTAGGGTTTAATTTAGGGTTTAGGTGTTTAGGGGTTTAGGGTTTAAAGTTTAGGGTTTTGGTTAGTCATCTTATAGAAGCAACCAATGCCAAGAAAGAAAACAAAGATGCCACCGAGCATCCTAGGAAGTGCCCTGTATGTTGCTTACAAAATCACGACTTAGCTACCTGAGCTCAGGTTTAACGTTTAGGGGTTATCACGGGCTTTTAAATGCTTTTAGGCTTTAGGATTTACAGTGGTTCTGCGAAATTAAGGGTTTTGGATTTAAGGCTTAAACTTAGGGTTTGGGAGTTGAGGCTTTGGGGCTTATTTCAGCTCAAAAACATGAGAAAGCACCGGAAATTGGCCTAACGTAGGGGCCTCAATTATTAGAATAGGGTTTCGGGGTTATTACACTGTAATTACAATAAGGAACCCCAAAATAGTGTAGGTAATTATTAAGGCCCTTATATATATATAAGAACTCAAAAACATCAGAAAGGCCCGCAAATTGGCCTAAGAGGTGGCCATGAGTGTCTCTTTCTGGGTAGTTGTCAAAATTAAGGTCCCTTTTTGGGTACCCTAAATAATAGGTGCCGTATTAAAATAGGGACCCAAAAAGGGACCATAATTTTGACAACCACCCTTCTTATTTCCAGATATCCCTTCTGTTTTGTCTACACAATCAACCCGAAGTACGGACTCTCTAAACCCCTAAACCCAACCTGCGGCCCGCAAAAGCTTCCTTTTTAAGTAATTAAACAACTACATGAATATATATATATACTATCAAAATTATATATAATATAGTATAATACAGTATAACATAATATAATATAGTATAATATATATGTATATATCCATATACATATATATATATATACAGAGAGAGAGAGTGCATATTAAGGAACCCTGAACAAGTAGGTTTTCTCGGCTACCGGTATGAACCACTCGCTTCGGGCGCGGGCTTGCGGCATAGATCATGCCATGGGGCGTGGGCAAGAGGTGGACATCCGTTAATCAAGGAATATACCTTAAATCATATTAGGGATCCTACCGTACTGTAAGGTACAGTCCTTAATTAAGGGATATTGGAAGGTCTGGGGATCATGCCATGGAGCGTGGGCAAGAGGTGGACATGGGTCATGCCGGCTGCCGCCAGCTTCCGCAAATGCCGGTCGCCGCTGGTGCCTTCCTCACGAAGAACTCGGGTTCTCCCAAATATCGGCGCCTTAAAAATTAGAATAGGGTTTTGGGGCCCAGTATACTATAACTATAGCAAGGAACCCCTAAAATAGTATAGGTAACCATTAAGGCCCCTACTTGGAGGCCCTTTTGACTTAGTAAGTAGGGTTAGTAAGGTGGGTTATGGGGGATTATAATAGGGTTTCTAAGGGATACTAAGTAGACTTACTAAGTCAAAAGGGCCTCCAAGTNACTTGGAGGCCCTTTTGACTTAGTAAGTAGGGTTAGTAAGGTGGGTTATGGGGGATTATAATAGGGTTTCTAAGGGATACTAAGTAGACTTACTAAGTCAAAAGGGCCTCCAAGTAGATTAAGCCCTGGACTAGGGCTTTTGGGGGCTCAGGGCTCAGGACCCGTAACTCTAGATCCGGGGGCTTTTTGGGGGTTTCTCAGAGAGCCCAAAACCCCATAATTAATTAAGGGATATAGCTTAAATCGTAATATGAAGCCCTATATAATTTAAGGTATATTCCTTAATTAAGGGGTACTGGGCTCTCTGGGTCTAGACCGGGGGCTTTTTGGGGGTTTAAGGCTTAGGAACTGTGCTTCGGAAGCCCAAGCATGAGGCCCCAGACGCCGGAAGAGCCCAAAACTTCAAGCCCTCCGAACCCACAATGTTTTTTTGGGGGCCATTGTGATGTCTTTATATAGGTCTTTATTCATCCTCATGGGTTTTTTGTGGTTTAGGGTCATAATGTCAATTTATATCGGCACCTATTCAAAAGGCAGGCGTTTTTGGGTTGAAGCGAACCATCAATGCCGACGGCCGGAGTTTGATACGAACAATGTAGACCCCTGACAAACGACACCCCTCTCCCTAAATGCGGATGAGGATGGTATGGCCCTTGAAGGGGAAAGATCAAGGACTCTGAAGCCAAGAAAAGTGGGGGACACGTCCATAGAGGGGACGCGCATCTTGCATATCTTTTGCAGGGTCCCTGTAGTTGGATACTCGGGTTTATATGCAGCCATTACGGGTCACAAGAGGCCAATAGGCGTTTAGTTCCCGGTCGCCACCTGTTCGAAGGCCAAGTACTTCCCACGCCGTCCCGACGCCACACTCTTGTCAGATGCGCTGAAGTCCCGGACATGCAACTCCTGGGCGAGTTTGCGGTTTTGCAGTTCAGGGGTATAGGGTTCAGGTCTTAGAACTCCTGGGTGTGATTTAGGGCTTAGGGTTGTGCAGTTTAGGGTGCATTTAGGCTTATAGGGTTTACAGGGTTTTGGGGTTTATAGGGTTTATAAGGTTTATAGGGTTTAGTGTTTATAGGGTTTATAAGGTTTATAGGGTTTAGGGTTTATAGGGTTTATAAGGTTTATAGGGTTTAGGGTTTAGGCTTCTGCGGCCTTTGGTTTCGAGCTTTCCCGAAGGGTCCGAGCATAACTTAAGACAATGGCTACTTTGGACCCTTGGCACGTCCATCTGACTGCACTGAAAAACATCCCTGCGCCCTGTCACAGGACTAGACTAATTTGTGGCGAAAGCCCCAGCGCCTTACATCGACACGTTTCAGGCCCATACCTCGCACCCATACACCCAACCCTCAACAAAATACCTGTAAACTCCACATCCCCATCATGACGGACTCTTTCTGTTACTTGGAAAACCGCATAGGAGGCTAACATGCAACTGTAAACTGCAAGGGTTATGATGTAGGAGCCTGAATACTCTTTCGGGAGTTCCTTATTCTAGTTATGGTACAATACACCCCACAACCCTATTCTAAATATTAAGGCCTCTAGGTTTAAAGCCCGGAACTCCACACTCCTGAAGCCTTGCAAACCCGGAAGCCCGAAGAATTACCGCAAAGGCCATGTTTGTTCAGAGGCCTCATAAGGTAGGATGAATGTAGGTAGGATCAATGATCTCTTCTCTAAGGATCCCTTTTGGGTTGACCCCAACGACATTCAAATCCTAAACCCAAAACCCTTCGGCCAGGACAAGCTGCGTAGATCACTGCGTCGGCGCGGTGGCGGAAAGCCGGTACCGGAGGCATTGACGAGGCGTTCCAGGGAGGAAGATGGCCTCGGTGCAATTAATTTTTTCTGGGTTCTTGATAGGGAATTTAAGCGGTGTTACCTTAATAATAAGGATCTATGGTAAATGATTGGTATCCTTACTCCGGTAACTCAGCTTAAGTTCCTTAACAGAACCCAGTTCTTTGTGCTGTTCGGGCTCAGGAATTTGGGGTTTAGGGTCTCAGCCTCGGCGTGTAGGATATTATGAAGCTATATCCGGTGCAGACTTTAATTTTAGACTGTAGGGCCTTAGGGTTCGGGGGTCTAGGCTTCAGGGCTCAGCATGTGAGGTGGATAGTGGGGCTTCGTCAAGAGGTTATGAGGTTGAACAAAAACCCAAGGCCCTCGACCGTAAAGTAAACCCTAAACCCTGACCAAAAATCCGTAAACCCTTAAGGCACTAACCAAAAATCCGCAAACCCTTAAGGCCCTAAACCCATCAAGGCTACTCAAAACACATAACCCAGTGTCCAACACAAACATCAGGGCAACATAGGCTCTCCTTTACAGTTTATGGCTTCAACTTCAAGCACCAGGCCTCAAATCATGGACCCTAAACTCAAACCTGATCACAAGAGGGCCCTACTTCCGTTCATGAAGGAATACACCTCAAATCATACTACAAGCCCTCCGTAATCCTCATGTGTTCAATTAAGGGGCATCGGGCCCTCTGCGGTAGGGCCCTGGGAAGGCGATGCTATGCTGTATGTTTAGGGTTCAGGGTTTAGGGTTTAGGGTTTAGGATGTCTAGAAGATCCGCACCACAGTCTCGATAAAAAGTGCCCTAGTCTCTCTTCTTCAACAACCGGCCCCCGAAAAGTTCAAACTTTCTAAGATAGAGCTATTATATAAGGCCAAGAAGTTTAAAGTTCCCCCGTTCACTATCTAAGTAGTTGTCCGGTTTTCGGGGAACTTCAAGGCTTCTTTTGAGATTACATAAGGTCTCTATTCTATATCAGGAAAAAGGTTAAAGGTCACCTGCCCGGCTACAAGGTATGGCCTTCTGTTTGGCCGTATATGTGTCCGTTTAGTCTTTAGTTGCCCTGTACCTATAGTCTGCATTGCAGTTCCATTTTTTGGTTGACCAAACTCATGTTGTAGGATCCAAGCCATAAAACTTGGTTAACCTCCAGAAAAGAACTACAATGGATACTATAGGTAATTATTTTCCCAGAGAGCCCAATACCCCTTAATTAAGGAATATACCTTAAATCATTAGGGGCTTCATATTTTGATTTAAGCTATATTCCTTAATTAAGGGGTATTGGGTTCTCTGGGTCTAAACCCTAAACCCTAAACCCTAAACCGATTTTCCTACATGACACAGGAAAAAGCCGCAAGCGATCGAGGCTCAGAGAAGAGTTCGTTCCGCATCTGCCGAGCAGGCGACGGAGTAGGGGTCGGGCGCCTGCATAGGGGTTTTGGGGTTTAGGGTTTAGGGGTTTAGGGTTTAGGGGTTTAGGGTTTTGGGGTTTAGGGGTTTAGGGTTTAGGGTTTAGGGTTTTGGGGTTTAGGGGTTTTGGGGTTTAGGGGTTTCGGGTTGAGGGTTTGGGGGTTGTCAGTGCACCCCGGAAGGTTGGAAACCGGACTGGATCCCTTATACATTTCCCATGAAGATTGAGGCTGTTGGGCTTCCAACTTTTGGGCTTCTACTCTGTGGGTTTAGGGATCAGGGATCTTCGACTTGAGTGCTGCGCGCTTGAGGGTTTAGGCAAAGCTCTTGTCAAAGGACAGAACACTACGTCTAACTCCTGGGAATGGGTATACGTTCAACATAGATTTAGGGTTGCACTACAGGGTTGTACAAGGACAATAATGTCTTTTAACAAGAGGTCCGTACTGTTTTAGGGTGCAGAGCTTCGGGTGTAGAGGCTTGGGATTGAAAGAAGTAGCTGAGACCCTTAGCTTGCTTGGAGGCCCTTTTGACTTAGTAAGTCTACTTAGTATCCCTTAGAAACCCTATTATAATCCCCCATAACCCACCTTACTAACCCTACTTACTAAGTCAAAAGGGCCTCCAAGTGAGGTTCAAAGCTCAGGGGAAAAATTGAAGTCGAGGTTGAGGGTTTGGGGTTTAGGGTTGATGATAGCTTTGAGGGTTTAGGGTTGATGATAGCTTTGAGGGTTTAGGGTTGATGATAGCTTTGAGGGTTTAGGGTTGATGATAGCTTTGAGGGTTTAGGGTGGTTCAGAACCAGTAGCTCAAAGCAAAAACAACCATAACATTCTGAAGCTCAAACCCTCTAAAGCCCTCCACTTGTCCAGCATCCTATAGGGAATACAAGTTAACCTTTGGGATTATAAAGGGGTAGTAGTCCCTTATAGTACACCAAAAAGGTTAAGAAACCCTAAAACCTGGCTAAAAGAATTCCTTGCAAGCCCTCAGGCCTTCAATGCACACATATTGACCCGAGCTGTAAGTTACCTCCGCCTATTTTCCTAGCATCACAATACCAACTTCCACAAAAGGACTGCGCAGGGCCCTAAACCCTAAACACCGGTAAACCCTCAACCCCGAAGAATCTCGCCGCCTCCATAGTCTCGATCTTGCCTGTCTGAGGATGGTAAGCTTGCACGCGGTAGGTGTAGTACTTCCCGGCCCACCTGTGGCGGTTGGACCCGAAGAGAACCCTGCAGAATAATGTCAATATCGCTATTATTGCAGCACCATGTTGTAACCCGAGTAGGAAGACAAACAGTTTTTGATTCTTCTACTCATTATGTTAAAGAGTGGTGGTAGCAGTAGTCGTCGTCGTCGCGGAGGCTGGAGGTCGCAGGAATGGCAGTAGCTAGTAGTCGTCGTCGTAGTCGCAGGAGGAGTAAGGAGTAGTAGTAGTCGTCGTCGTCGGCGTCGTCGTCATTGTTGTAGCAGTAGTAACGGAAGCAGCAGCAGCAGTGATAAACAAGAATGCCAAGACAAGCAAAACAATTTCCTCGAGGAAGAATCCTGATAACGAGCCTTTAGTGTGGCAACTAGCGTCAGTTCGTAAGATGGGTTACCCAAAGTAGGATGTCTTGTGAAGGTCCTTAGGTATACGTCCCACAGAGTTGAAGCCTTAGTTTAAGTTCGTGGTTTAGTACTTCGGATTCAGGGCCTGGGACTTCGTCGTAACGGGACTAAGGACGAGCCTTGCTCCAGGGAGCTAGCCATGTACTGCGGATGGACCTGCAGTGCCTGAAAAATTCCAACGGTTGCCCGGACCCGAAGCCCTGAAACCTGAACCCCTAAACCCTAAACCCTAAACCCCTAAACCCCTAAACCCTAAACCCTAAACCCTAAACCTAAACCCTCCACCCGAAATCCGAGACCCTACAGCCCCGAAGCCCCCAAACACCAAACACTAAACCCCAAGCCTTAAAGCCCTAAAGTAGAAGCCAGAAAGTTAGAACATCGCTATCCTCGTGCACTTAAGGCTTCATGTATCATCCTGCACCCATCTTCAAACAATCTGGGCGTCACCATAAACCCTAACCTCAGACCCTAAACCCTAAACCCTGAACCTTAGACCCTAAACCTTAAACTCCAAACCAGGAACCTTCAACTCTGCACAAATCTTTCTGGCGCCTCCTCGGGCAGGAGAGGCGCCAAACACCGTCCTCCCGACGGCTCTGTGCTTCCCAGAGAACCCAATACCCCTTAATTAAGGAATATAGCTTAAATCAAAATATGAAGCCCCTAATGATTTAAGGTCTATTCCTTAATTAAGGGGTATTGGGCTCTCTGGGTTCAGGGTTTAGGGTTCAGGGTCTTTGGCTTAAGGGTTAAGAGTTTCGGGTTTCGGGCTTCGGGTTTGGGGTTTATAAGGTTTGGGGTTTAGGGGTTTTGGGTTTCGGGTTTAGGGCTTTGGGCTTAGAGTTCCGAAAAGATGACCCTGAGATAGAATCCTAACTAACATGACCCTAATTTCTGAAACCCCCGTTAAGGGTCCAAGCTCTCTTAGAAAGGCTTTCCTGCACCTTGGCGTTTACCCCGAAACATAAATTCTGAACCAAAGCAGAAACCCTGAACCTAAAAAGGCACAAACCCTGAAACATCACACGTAACAAACACATCAAAAACCCGAAACCTTAAAACCCCCCATGCAAACCCTAAACCTCGAACCTTAAACTTCAAGGAACCTTACTTATCCCTCAAAAGCCTAAACCCTAAACCCTAAAGCCTGAACTCTAAACCCATAAAACCGTAAAAGGCCGATTACCCCCAACAGAGGCTCCTCGTAGGGGGTCATCTCATGAACGGCCGGCTGTTGGCTCTTCCTTACTCTGACTCCGAGGCTTTAGGGCTTTAGGGCTTGGGGCTTCGGGCTTAGGATTTAGTTCAGGGCTTAGGGTTCAGAGTTTAGCGCTTAGGGTGCAGTGGGTTTTGGGTTTAGGTGAGATGCCGCACCCAAAGGTCCGTTGACAGCACCCTCAACCCCAAAGTAAACCCTGGAGGGCCCTGGTCGTGAACCTATCAGAAAACGGATCGTAAGGTTCAGGGTTCAGGTTGTTTCTACGAGCGATCGCGCCATGGCCAGGGATATAGGAAGCCGCCATAATCAGGGCTTCATCAGGGTTTCATTAGGTTGTTATCAGGTCTTCAAAGGATTTTCACTGTGAGCCCCTTCAATCCAAAAACAACTTTAAAACCCTAAACCCTAAACCCCTAAACCCTAAACCCTAAATCCCTAAACCCTAAACCCTAAACCTTTAAGAACCCCCTCGGCTTTCTTAAACTTTACCTAGAGGCTCATACCCTACCGCCTTTTTGGGATATCTACATATCTATATAGCAGATCCCAACCATAAAGTTAGGTATCCAAAAAAGGGGTAGGGTATGAGCCTCTAGGTACTTAATCATCAGGAATGAGACAAAGGAATGCAGAGGAGTTTGGGGAAGCAGCTCTAGGTCCCCCAGTAGCCCTTAATAATAAGAGTACCCTTTTTCCTACTATTCGGTTTTAATAAGGGAACCCAAAAAGAAAAAGGGTAAAAGGGTACTACTGGGGAACCTAGGCTTTTAGCGTTCAGGTTAGAACTTGGGATTTCAGGTTGACTGCTCAGTACCCAGTGTCACCAAGCCCTACAGACGCTTTATAGACAAGCCAAATCCCGAAATCGTAGAACATCCTGCAAGGGTTTCCAAACCTTGAGCCCGACGGTTGCGAGGAAGCGCATCCGGAGACTGCCAAACAGAGCTAGATTCGGCTGCATCGCGGGAAGTTATCAAACGACTCAAGAAATCGGATTTCCTGGGCGCGTGCTTGAAGGGCTAGTTACCGGAAAATGGCTTGCTGAGATCTTATCAAGCAATTAAGCGGAAGGAGGAGGGAGGGGAGGGCGAGCCGTCGCAGCATGGCACTGCAGTCGAGACCGTTCTCGAACCTTACTTGGAGGTTCCTGGGTTGTTATAACTAGGGTAGCTATACTTATAACCCATATTAGGGGACTCATAAGCCCATTTATAACTACCCTTGAACCTCCAAGTAAATTTTAGTAAATACTCCAAGCCCCAACGCTGGCGCGCACCTAAGCCCTAAACCCCTAAACCCTAAAAGCCTAATTAAACCTGAGCCCCTGAATGTTGAACGCCAAAACCGAAAGACTTTGCGTACCATGAATCTTGGGGCCGTCGTAGACCAGCGCATCGACGGACAGTGCGGTGGGTGCCCACAGCTGAAGATCATATCCTCTTACGGGTTATTGTTTAGGGTTTAGGGCTTAGGACTTATATTATATAGGCTTTAAGGCTTATGGGGCTTAGGGTTTAGGGTTAGTTTACGGGTTTAGGGTTCAGGAGTTTAGGGATTGAATTTAGGGGTTCGGATTTAGCGGCCGTGTTCCATAGTTGGCACCATCATCCTACACCCAAGAAGGATGATAGTAACAGTTATGTATACCTAAAGTAAGAGTACTCGCAGTGAAACTAGTAACACCGAATGTAAGTCGTTAATCAAAACACGTTATGATGAGAAGAATACTAAACGTAATAATCGTACAAACAGTGAGAAATATAAGACAATTCGTGATGATGGCAACGGCTGGTGACTATAATCACACATGAAACAATTTGAACACTCTCCGTGGACAATGTTTTTGGCTGCTTGCGGGGATGGGGGAATAGATTTGAGTCAAATATAGGAGCGTGAATAAATAGAGTAAAGTTTTTTGGTATGTTGTGTATAGTATAGATAGAATAAGGAGCCCTAAGGAATAATAACTTCAAGATATTTAAGTACAAGTCTAATAAGGAACGCTGAGGCACAATATTGTCAACTATTAAGGTTTCCCAGTGTCAGTGTTGTTGTAATTCTCCAGGGTGCATACATACTACCACTATAATAGTTGGGCCCAAAAGATAATCCATATTACAGTAGGGATTTGGGGACATAGTTCCATAATCGTAGTTTATTATATAGACCCTCTAGGATATGATGGTGAGGAGGCAGCTGCCTCTGGCCCACCCTAAACCACGGCGTTGCGCACCACACAGGTTGCAAGTGCACCAGTGATCATCACTGCGGACAATGATGGGCAACAACTCATCAAAAAGTAGACTCTTCAGACTCTTCACTTTCCCTGACAAGACCCAAACCCCAATACTCTATACGCCGCACACTCAGCCCCGCACCCTGAACCCTCAGCTCGAAATCCCAAACCCTGAAACCCCTGTTCTAGCAAATAGCAAAACCGTATTATTTGGAACGACAAACTTCAAGCGTGTTAACTAAGTTCAGGGGTCTGCAAGTTATACTACATTCATAATTGGGACCGCAAGAGAATGATGTTTCTCACATCCCTAAACCCTAAACCGTCCCACCCCTGATAAACTCAATACCAGCACAGAGCCTCCATCTGCAGATTGACAACAACCGAGGGGACCGTCGTAGCTGAAGCCTCTCGCTTCTTAGGCTCTCCTACGGGTTTAGGATTTATATTACGGCTTAGGGTCTAGGGCTTATATCAGGGTTTAGGGTTTAGGGTAATTTGGGTTTGGTTTTACGGCTTATGTCAGGGTTTAGGGTGGGGCTCAGGGTTTATAGGTCTAGCTGTTAAATAGCAGCTATGACCTATTAGGGGGGGTCTCTTGCTTGGCATGGTCTTTAGGAAACCTTTGGAGTCTTGTTGGAGAACAACCTCTAGTCTAAGAGATGTAGTCTAAACCCTAAGAAACGACCCCTGAGCACCCTACTACACCCTAATTCTAAACCCGAAACCCTAAAACCTAAACCCTAACCCCCTAAACCCTAAACCCAAACCCCCGAAACCCTAAACCCGAAACCCTAAAACCTAAACCCAAACCCACTAACCCCCTAAACCCCAAACCCCAGTCCCTACTGAGCTCTACTCCTTCACCACACCCAGGATCCCAAGCCCTAACTATAAACCCTGAAGCAGTCCTAAACCATAGCTCAATTTACTAAGGCTCCCCTATATTATGCTCTGAACCCGTAAACTAAACTCTGAACGGCCATCTGCAACTCAAAACCCCGAACGTGCAGAGACACTCCTCCTCCTCCTCCTCGACCTCTTTGGCAGCTTTTGATAAGTTCTTGAAGTTAAGCGATCCCTTATAGAACCCTTATGGAACAGTTGCGGAACCCCTCTGCAAAGCCTACAAATTCTGTCATCGCGTTCTCGAGCCCTGAAACCATAAGAAGGTCCAAGGTGTCATGGACAAGGCCTAAGCCCTAAATGCCGCCCTTTTGGAATTCGGGGTCTTTAGGGCTTCAAGGGTTTAGGGCCTAGGGTACGCCAAACATCTCAAGACAAGGACCGCAACCCCGAAGCCCCATAGCCCTGGAAACAACTGACTTCGTATCGACCTTATGCAACCCTCAAAGCAGCACTTTAGCAAGTACTGCAGGGCCCTTAAAGTAGGTTTGCATAAAGCCCTAACGACCTAGACAAGCCAGCGAAAAGCCTGTGCCAAGCTCAAACCATGGGAGTCCCGGTCACAGTACAGTATGCACTTTTGGGGACCAGATATCTACTAAGAGCCTACTATGTTGATACTTAGAAGCTTGGGGAAATCACGTCACCAAAGGCCCCAACCCCAAACCAAAAAGCCAAAAACCTTTGAAGGAACCCGGAGAGCAACCCTTTAAGCCTTTAAAGAACGCTTCATTACAGAGCCCGTTTAGAACCCTGTACGGAACCCTACCCGGACGGTCCATATATATATATATATACATATAGATATATATATATATACATGTAGGCTACGAGTTTGGAATTGGGCCCCGAAAGACCATCCTTACTATAGATTTGGGACCTAGTCCTAGTTCCATGATGGTATAGATCCTCCAGGTTGTAAGTAGAACCCTTATAGAGCCCTTTTGTTGAACCCTCATAGAGTCCCTTGTAGAACCCTTCAGAGAACCCTTCAGCCCTAAACCCCAAGCCCAAAACTCAGAGAATCAAAGACCAGCAACTGAAGACGCCCAAAGGGAACACTTTTTGCACCATTCGGAGAACACGAAAGCTCCGAAGGAACCCTCACCCCTAAAACCCGGCACATCTTTGCATTCGAGGCAACAGTGGTCGAGCAGGAGGGAGATTTGAACTCCTGCGATTGTTCAGGATTAAACCCCCTTCATCGCGCCTGGATGGGGTGTTTTAGCATCGTATGCGATCCAGGTCGGGTGTTTTCTGACGGGGCGGGGCGTCACGTGGCTTTGAGCGGTTTGTGTAAAAGCCTTCACGGTTTGAGGTTACTCATACCCGAAACCATAGCAAGAAGCCGCAGAACTACTAATTACTGACAGTTGCCCAGGCGCCTATAGTAGGGTGTAGTGAGTTTGTTTGTTAATGAAAACTTGGGGGTTTTACAGTGGCAAACATCACTAAATGTTGAGCCTAAGCGGCCTATGCACAGCAGGAGGGAGGCGAATCAAAGTCAAGATGTCGCTACTGTCAGTATTCCTAACACACCCAAACAGGACCTGGTTCAGGGTTTAGGTTTAGGAGTTAAGGGTTCAGACACACTCAATCCGAAGGCCATAAGTCACCATGGAACCAAGGATCAACAGTCGAGAGCAGGCCTAAACCTCCAACACCCTGCCTGTGACGTGCGACGAGACGAGCACCATCGACGTTCATGATGTAAGTACTTCAGATGGGAATTCCGAAAATTAGGGGTACCTTAGTTGGGGGTCCTTATAATAAGGATCCTACTATTTAGGGTACTATAGTTGGGTCCCCTATTTTCGGAAACTCCCAGATATCACAGATTATGATGAGAGGTGGGAAAGCCGCGCTGGTTGACATGTTTGTCCAAAGTTTCGGCTTTAAGGCTGCAATCCGAGTCAGTCTCATGTCTCATTCTAGGTTCGGGAGGGATGGTGAGTCCGTGAATAACTTTTCTGGTGCAGGACGCTGTCGCCAATCAGACCCTCAACCCTAAACCCATCCCCGAACCAACATCAAAGCTCCGCTGCGCCTGTATTGTCGTAGACAGCCCCGTCTGCAAGAACTGAAACCGCAAGCTGTTGCTTACCTTGGCCGCATCAACATGTGAAGGAGGGACAGGGGGAGGTTCACAGAATCCGGGGTCTAGGAGGAAGCTAGTGGATTTTAGGCCCAGCTGTGGCTGGCCCGCGGCGAGGCGGGGCCCCTGACAGCCCAGATCGGGCTGCATTCGACCACTCTCCATAGGCTCCACCCATTGTTTGGTCCAGTGCGAGCCGGACATCTTCAGTGTCTTAAGGAACTGCCCCAGGGGGCCGGGTGGGAATTTAGGGATAGTGAACCGTTCAAAACCGTCAGCCCCCGTCAGGATCTTCATCGAGATCCTCGGTATCTTGGCTTTGGGACTCCACGGGGATGCTGTTCCTAGTTAGTTATTCTGACCCCCAACGCCTAAAGCCTAAACCACGAAACCCTGAACCTCAAACTATGAGGGAAGCCTCGGCCTTAAAACCCAAAAAAACCCAACCCGCTTTTTAAAGCACCCCCAAACCCAAAGGCCCCTACATCCGTAAATCCCTTACAGCACCTTGCAGTATCCCTTAAAGGAACCCCTAAACCCTAAACTCTCAACCCTGAACCCCTTAAAGGAACCCTAAACTCTTAACCCTCAACCCCTTAAAGGAACCCTAAAGAACCCTAGCGACCAAGGCGATCTGGGCTACAGAGCTCTTGCGCACTTTCGGCAGCCTCCCAGGGAACACGCAGGCCTGGAGGTCGGAGAGTTCAGGTTTTAGGGTTTAGGGTTTAGGGTTTAGGGTTCACGAGAATCTCGGGTTTATGGACTTGGGGGGGGCAATGATGATGTCGCTTAAATTATGTTGATCATGATTGTGATGTTGTTCAGGAGGCTTATTACAAAGCCACCTTATATAACCTACGAAACCCGACGTTTTTGCACTGTTCCTAGCACAGCCCAATTGGAAGTGCACAAGGACCCTGCAAGAAAGCAGATCATCGCAGCTACTTAGCGTAGGCTCGCTTGGGTTCGGCCCAAGATGGTTGTCGTGTCGACTCCTCTGCCTTTGGGCGTTGGGGCCAGGAAGCCTTGTTCAGAGTCATGCGGGGTTCCAGTTCTCAAGACTGTTGACTCTTAGTGGGCGATAAACGAATCTATAAGTCAAACCCTTGAGTGAATGAACAAACTATGTATAATCTGTATAATCACTCTGGAACATCACGGGTATAAATACATGTGTATATATATATATACATGTACAGGTATAGGCATACGCGCACCCACCCACCCACCCACCCACCCACCCACACACACACACACACACTCCTACCTACCTCTCTCCCTCTCTGCGTCGCACACTCTCTCTATCCCTCCCTCCCTCCCTCCCTCCCTCGCTCTCTCTCTCTCTCTCTTCGTCTCTCTTCGTCTCTCTCTCTCTCTCTCTCTCTTATATATATATATATACATATGTATATATGTATGTACGAATGTGTATGTATATGTATATGTAACTGTATTTATGATTTCCTATTTTCATTTAGTGCTCATATAACCCTACCTTAGCTCCTCCCATATCAACGGATAGCATTCAAGAACACCCCCACTTGGAGGTTCATGGGTAGTTGTAAGTGGGGTTATAAGCCCCCTAATATGGCTTATAAGTATAGTTACCCTACTGAACTTCGCCAGGGAACATCCGCAGCCCTGGAGGTACGGGTTTTTCTGAAAGACCTCGGCCTCCTCCTTCGACGGGGCGGCTTAGGTTTAACTTGGGCTTCTAAACTCAAAATGTTTAGGGTTTAGGATGTCTGGGCTGAAAGTTTAGGGTATAAGGTTTTTAGGGTTTATAGGGCTTGGGGATGAGGGTTTAGGGATTTGGATTCAGGGTGTGGTGTTCAGATTATAAGTATCCTCAAGGTGTTCTTGCTTGGAGCCTCTGCTTTAAAGCGCTCCTTAAAGGTTTGAAAGGATGGTGTAGGATTTTACGGTTTGGGGGGGAGGGGGGGGGGGTGCGTAGTTTGATTTAAGGCTTAGGCTTACATAAAGGGTTTGAGGGTTTGGGGTGTACGGGTTTAGGCTTGGAGAATGCCTGTTGATGTCTTTGAGTTCAGGCATTAGGAATTTAGCTAGACTTTAGGGTTCAGAGTTTTCAGCTTTAGGTTTCCGGTAGCGGGTTTGGGACGTTTCAGGCCCGGGGTTTCCAGAACCTCGCCTTGTTTTGGGGGGGAAGCGGTGGGTTTTGTGAGAAGGGGAAACTCGCGGCATTTAGAGATGTAGATGTCCCGACCCTAGGCCCTGACTACTAAGCCCTTAGCCACCCGGCGCTCAACTACAAAGAACAACAAGTCCTAGGCTTCGCGGCTCAACGCTATTTTCGTCTCATGCAGGAGTTGGTCTCAGCTGGAGTCCGCTTTTAAGTAGAGTCCTTATGCGAAGGGTCCAAAGTGACCAATACTGAAGTATGTGGGTTCGGCATGGTACTGATGTGGGCTTGCATGTAGAGAAACAGTACGCGTCTATAACAGGCTGAAAACAAAGGCTGTGATAACCCCAAGCGAGGGTAGGTTCTGCAAGGTCCAGGCAAACCACCCTTCCGCAAGGTTGGGACTGCTCTTGAACCATCAAACATATTCATTACTTATAAACCCTTAGCCCAAAATTCCTGAACCCTAGCGCAGCCCCTACCCATAGGCTCCACAGTAGTTCCTTTTCGGGATTACTTTATAGGATTCTAAATATGAACACCAAAACCGAACTACTATGGAGCCTCTACTGTCTGGTTCTCAGTAGGGAATGGGGGAATGGATTATGGAGACTATTACTGGGGATTATATAGGGACTACTATAGGGATCCAATCCCCCATTCCCCACTAAGAACCAGACACCCTAAACCCTAAACTCTAATTAAACCCACAACCCTAAACCCTAAACCCCTAGAAGCCCTAGAACTAACCAGAGAAACGGTGCCGAAGGTCGTCTTGTACAGAAGAACCAGACAATCTAAGTAAACCCAAAATCCAAAACTTCCAACTCTAACCTGTGCCGTAACCCCTACAGCCGGAACCCTTAAACCCCGCCTAAACTCGAAATCCAAACTGCAAAACCCTATAAAACGCCCAGACCCTAAACCCCATAAACCCCAAAACTCCCCAACCCGTAACCCCTAAACCCTAACCCCCAAACCACCCAAACCCTGAACCCCACGCCTGGCTAACCATCGTCGGCTGCAGCAGAAACGACTCACCCGGGCCCAGGCCCTTCAACGCAGTCTCTGACCCCTCCCTAAATTTGGGGTTGAGGATTTGGGGTTTGGGGTTTGGGGTTTGGGGTTTAGGGGTTTTTAGGGGTTTAGGGGCTAGGGTCTGGGTTCTTCGGGTTTGGGGTTCAGGGCATGGGGTGCACTTGTTATTTTTGTTTTTGAGGATGTTAAACCCTGAAACTTGAAGCCCTAAACGTGAGAATGGGAGTCTATTTGCTTTTAGTCGGTTTAGACCCGAAAACATTAAGGCAAAATAGGAGTGCATGTTTCAGAGTGTTAAGGTTGAGGGTGTCATGGTTTTTGGTGTTGCGTTTTCATTTCTAGAATCCAAGAACCTTGCAGGGGGGGGGCAGGTACTAGCATCTGGGTCTAAAATACCTTGCTCAGGCAATGTTTCAAGAGGTTCTGTATACAGCCCTGAAAATGCCAGCGTTTTAGACAGCGGCAGGATAAAGGATTACTGGTTTAAGGTTTAAGGTCTCAGCGAACCGTGGTTTAGCGTTTGCGCTGCAGTAGGTTTGATTCGACCCCTAAACCTTGCTGTAGGGGCCTGAATAATAGGGTTTTGGGGCATATTATGCTGCTACTACTGCTCGCATTTGCAGGTCTGTTTGCAAGCAGGTCCCCTGGCAACAGGCAGACTGTCTCTCCCCCAAACAAAGCCCCACACCTAAGTTGCCTGCAAAATACCCTGCAGAATACGGCCCATCTTCTGCTCCCAATGCCAAGCCTCTCGAGTTGTGCAGGCTTCCGTTTTATTGCGACTGAGCAGATTTTTCACTGCGGCCTGGGTCCTTCGCCCACAGAGGCACGTGGTCGCTGAAGCCGATGACTAGGTGCTGCCGGTTCTGGTGAGGGTTTGCCACGACTGGGGCGTTGCCGAGCTGTTTGACCGAAGTGCAGGTGCTGAGCCACAGCCTGTGGTCGAACTCCTGCCAGGTGGGCTGGCACCTCACCTGAGACTCTAGCTCAGTGAGCGGTAACCTTATTGGGGAAGTATGATCTTTACATCCTCCGCAAAGGCAATCCTAAACCCTAACTGTTTGGTCCCCTAACTAGGGCATGCGCTGAAGGGTTGAGGATCGAAGCTGCTTATAACCCCGAAGGGATCCAAGTGCCTAACAACATACGCGTTTAGAATTTGGGGCTTAGGGCTTGCTCCTACGGCTGATGGACAAAATCCTGCATGACCCTAAGGACCCTAAACTATGGGAATTATGGTATATTCCTTATTATGGGTCATGCAGGATTTGTCCATCAACCGTATCCAAGACCCAAGTACCTCGTTACAGTAGTGGTTCCTTTGCACCCCTTGGGTGGGTTCCCAAAGATTGGTGGCTTTCGCGTCTAGGCTGAGGTTTAGCATCTAGGGTCTTGTTAGCGTTCGGGGTTCGAAAGTTACATGTTTGGGGCTGTAGGGCTTTAGGGTCCAGGCTTTAGAGATTCATGGTTTAGGGCTTGCATGAAGATAGATGGGGATTCAAGAATTTAGGGGCTAGGGAGTCTAGGGTCAAGGGGTTTAGGTTTTAGGAGTTGGGGTTTGGGGTTTAGGGCTGCGTCTTTTCAAGATCAACCATGGGGAGATAGAGGTTAAGGCCGTCAGTAGCTGACTCTGGAAAACTCTTGTATAATTAGAGTCCCAACGAAAGACAATGAGGCAACTCGAAAAAAGTACTGCCTAAGTAAACCCTCAACTCCAAATCTTAGACCCAGAGAGCCCAATACCCCTTAATTAAAGAATATCGCTTAAATCATAATATGAAGCCCCCATTAATTTAAGATATATTCCTTAAGTAAGGGGTATTGGGCTCTCTGGATCCCATGCTGAAACTCAAACCTCTGAAGGTCCGAGTTTAACGCCCGAACTTAAACCCTCAACTTAACCCTAAACCCAGAGACTCCAATATCCCTTAATTAAGGAATATTCCTTAATTCATATTCAGGACCCTACTATAATTTTAAGGCATATTCTTTAATTAAGGTGTTTGGGAGTCTTTGGGAACCCTAATTAATACCGCTAAACCCCTAAACCCCTACACCCCTAAACCCTCAACTTGAATCCCAACCCTCCGAATTCGTGCGGCCACTAAAATCCGACCTTCACGTACTAGTCTTTCACTAAACTCCAAACCCTGAACCCAAACCCCAAAACAGCCCCAAACCCTAAACTCCAAACCGTAAATCCAAACCCAAAAGCCTTAAATTCCAGACCAGCAAGCACATCGCCTCAGGACCCTCGGTGAGCTCCGCAGTCCAACTTGCATGCCTTGATGCGGACTTGGAGGCTTTTTGGGTTTTGTATAAGGATTTAGGCCTTAGGGGTTTTAGGGTTTAAGGTTGTATAAGGATTTAGCCTTCAGGGAATTTGGGTATTGGAGGGTTTTGGGGTGTAGGGGTTTTGGGCTTTGTAGGAATGCACGCTTCCAGGGTTTCTGGGCGTTTAAGTAACCAGCGAGAAAAAAGTATAAACTTCTATTTCATAAAGGGTTCCTTTAAGAAAAAGAGTATTAAAGTATGGTACTCCAAAGCCCAGTTTAGGGGAGACGATAGATCCAAGGATCCCAATTCCTTAAAGTATGGTACTCCAAAGCCCAGGTTGTTTGATTTTGTAGGAATTTGGGCTTAAAGGGTTTTGGGGCGTAGGGTTTAGACTGAGAGCTGATCTTCTACGGCTCAGTGTCCAGGGCTTAGGGGGTTTGGGGTTTAGGGTTTAGGGTTTAGGGGGCTTGGGGTGCGCTCAGAGGCTTTCGGCCTTTTTGGGCCTGAGTTTTTGTTTTTTTTGTTGTTTTTTGAGCTCCTTTTTCCGACTGCAGACTACGGTTGATGGACAAAATCCTGCATGACCCTAAGGACCCTAAACTATGGGAATTATGGTATATTCCTTATTATGGGTCATGCAGGATTTTGTCCATCAACCGTAGGTCCCAGCAAGAAGGCCATTTGGCCAGGAGTTTGGGCCACTTGTCGCAACCACCCTTGGGCCTGAGTTTAGGGTTTAGGGCTTAGTCTGCTTAACAATCTGCAGGCTACCTAGGTCATACCCTACCGCTCTTTTTGGGCACCTGATTTTATGGTTCGATCTGTTTTATCGAAACGCGGGTATCCCCAAAATAGGGTAGGGTATGAGCCACCAGGTAGTGCATCAACAGCTAATGTAGGAACCTGATTAAGAAATCCTGGCCCTATAACCCCAAAGTAACAGGATTCATATAATGAACCCTAATAAAGACCCAGGGTTTCTTAATCAGGTTCCTATATCCCTGAACCCTAAACCCTGAACCATAAAAGTCGTTCCTTGAGTCTGCGACCTCACTGAAGTCGAACCCAGGTTCGTACCTCCAACGGCCTCCTTCCCAAACCTGTTGCAGCAGCACTGTCAATTGACAAAGAATGGCGAAATATACAGTTTATTAAAAAACTACAATGGTTTAGGGCTTAGGGTTTCGGGTTTAGGGTTATTTATGTAATAACTACTGGTACAACAATAACATCACCCAAAGCAGGCCGCAAAGGTTCATTGCATGCGCGAGCTGTACCATAGGCCCGTGGAACGTAGATTTTGCAAAACGTGACAATGCGAAAACCGACTACAGCAGGGTTGGGATGCCCATGAAAGCCTGAAAAGGCTAAAGTGGTTGTACATGTGGGCTCATGTGAGTGTTGTTGGATAAGTTGGGCTGCGTTTCGAGCAATCTAAAACCTAAACCCTAAACTGTGCGTAACTGTATTCTCCAATATAGAGTGCATCCTCAGCCAAGCAGCAGCCTCACCTCAGCCTTGGCGGGGAGCGATGCAGCAGTGCGCCACAAGATCAGCGTAGGGGACACCTGAGCCAAACTTTAGGGTTTCGGGTTTGGGGTTTAGGATGGTTTAGGGTTTCGGGCTTTGGGCTTTAGGTTTTGGGTGAGGGTTCAGGGTTTTGGGTTTCGGGTTTAACTGGTTAGGGGTTTGGGGTCTAGGGTTTAGGTTTAGGGCTTTGTAGGGTTAATAAGGGTATAGGGCTTAGCGGTTAGGGTCTGGAGTGTAGGGCTTGGGTCATATGCTACACGGCCCTTAACCTACACCGCACGACTACAATTTTTGGGCTTCAGCGTCAGGGACAGGAGCGCAAGAAGAAGTCCGCAACCCTCAACTTCAGAACCTTAACTTGGCAGCTTCAAACCCTTTTTAGCAGGGCTCTACACTGGGAGTATTAGGGCTCAGGGTTTGGGGTTTCGAAGGGCTCTACAGTAAAGCAAGATGGGTTTGGGCCCGCCCAAACCTTCGTCTGCCCCCAACCTACACACAGACTTAGTTGTCCAGGAACCTCGGGGAACTAGAGGTTAACCTTTGGGCTTATATAGCATAGTACCGCAAAAAGGATACAGGGTGCCTACTTTACTACTCAGCAGACACCATGCACCCAACATCTTGAGACCCAGACCAAAAATAATTAGAGTTGGGTTTGGGTCCTACTATAATCTAACAGGCACTAGAGAAGGGTGTGTACTGCTCTTCATTATTCATACCTTGATATCAGCTCTTAACCTCAGTACCGACACCCCAAATGGAACCCCAAACACGGCCATACAGTGTTGGGCTAAGTCTTATACCATAGCTTGCTTAAGGAACCCTAAGGCCTAGTATCATTTATGATTCCGACCTCCATTCGACTAAACGAGCTGGAGGTCTCAACAGGTTGGATGAAGGTAGGTCGGTTTAGGGTTTAGGGTTTAGGGTTTAGGGTTTAGGGTTAGGTTTAAGGAGCGCTTATATCAGGACTCTTCTTTGGGATTACCCTCCTACCTTCATCCTACCTTTTGAGGGCCCTGGACGAGAACCGGCCGGGGCACCCAGTGTGCCCTGCAAGCGAAGCGATGAAAGTCGCCTTCTGAGGCCCTGGAGGTGTTTCTTTCTAGGGGTTTAGGGCTTTAGGGTTGAGGGTTTAGGGTTTAGGGTTAGATTTAAGGAGCGAGCTGTTTCTTTCTAACGTAGGAACCTGATTCAGAAACCCGGGCCTAGGGGTTCCTTTAAAGGGGTCTATAAGGGTTAATATAAGGGATCTAGAAGGGTACTATGATAATGTAGGAACCTGATTAAGAAACCTTGTGCCTTTGTTAGGGTTCCTTGTGTGAATCCTACTATTTTTGGGGTTATAGGCCCATGGTTTCTTAATCAGGTTCCTACATTAGGGGTTTAGGGCTTTAGGGTTGAGGGTTGAGAGCTTAGGGCTTTAGGGTCTGGTCGCTTTTTCATGTTCGTGGGTCTCTATCTA
Source organism: Symbiodinium sp. clade A Y106 (assembly GCA_003297005.1). Taxonomy (NCBI): domain Eukaryota; class Dinophyceae; order Suessiales; family Symbiodiniaceae; genus Symbiodinium; species Symbiodinium sp. clade A. The sequence continues at coordinate 35,375 of BGNK01001278.1, read as the reverse complement.
GAGGGGTTGTCAAACGCGTTGCGCGGTGTTCTATGTGTTGTCGGGCTAGGTCTGTGAGGTGTTAGGGTTTTGTGCTTTAGTTTAGGGTGCAGGCCTTTTGGCGTTAGGGCTTTTGGGTGTATGTGTGATTGTTGATGGTAGGGGGCTTAAGATTAATGTTTGTAGATGTTTTCTATAGAGCTCTTTCCTACTTATGAGGGCTTTGTAGAGTTCTGTTTAGCATAAAGTTTAGGGTTATGCTTTTACTGCTCGCTAGGTTTGATATTTGGTAGCTGACGTAAGATGCTTGTGGTGTCTTCTGGGCCTTTGAAAGCACTGGCAGATTTCACTTGGTTTAGGATAGGCTTTCTAAAGCTCCTGTGAGGTCTATTTGGGATCAGGACTGAGGGATTGAATCTTCAGGCTTATGTTCGAGGCTTCGATGCTTATGCAGGTCAGGGGTCGCAATCAGCCTGATAAAGGGGCCATCGTAATCGCGCTGAATTTTGCAAGGAGTCAAGGTGAGATTAAAGTTCAGGGTTCAGGGGGGGCGAGGGTGTAGGGTTTAGACGAACTCTCAAAAAGCTTTCCGGAACCAAGAGCAAACATACAGTAACAGCCAGTACCGGAAATTTGGCGATGTCGGCTCAGCAACGCTTCAGCAGCATTAACAATACCGACTAACGAACGTTCGCACAAACCCTACACCCGAAGCCCTAAGCCCCTAAACCCTAAATCCCAAACCCAAGCTTCACAACCACATGACCGGTCCCAGACACCAATTCACTTAATTCCGTCACAAAGACGGAAACCCCAACCCTGTAAACCTCAGAGCTCTGTGTTGTCCTTAAGGATATTGACTCAGCTTCCAAAGCCAGGAAAGCCTGTTGTATCTTATATACTTGTTCCTAGTATGGTATTTCAATTATACGCTCCACAAAACTTAAACACCTACAGTAAACCCCAATAACTTAGCAGTGAAACACGATACAACGCTACAAAACCCTGAAGAACCCTGCAGAACCCTTTACGCAACCCTTGTGACACGCAAGAGCCTCAAACACCACCTACCTGCCCGAAACCTTAAACTCTGAGCCCTAAATACCCTAAACCTCAACCCTGAACCTCAAACCAGAAACACGGTTAGGGCTTCAGGCTTCGAATTCTGGCTAAGAGCCGCTTTGCATCTGGCTCTCGTGAGCTGGGCCCATCCTCATGTCCGACCCAGACCTTTTTGCGGTGTGCTTTAAGGGTTGCTTTTTAGGGTAGTTGTCTAAATTGGGGTCCCTTTCCTTTTTTTTATAAGGTGGTATACAAAATTTCGCGTACCGAAAACATGGACCTTAGTTTACAGAGCTAGCCAATAATTAAGGGATGTAGTGGAAAGGATAAGGTAAAGCAGAAGTAAGGGTTAGCGTAAGGGTTACTATAAGAACCTTTTCGTGGTGCGTTTTCTCACAGGTTCTCAGGGTAACATCTTAATGCGGGACTGGCGTGGAAGGCTTGTCGTAGTCGTGGCTGGCGATTTTAACTATAAACCCTAACACCCCATAAACGCTAAATCCTATAATCCTAAACCCTAAACCCTATGTACTGCTTCTAGGGTGCATCATTTGAACCATCTTCCTTGTCATGGTAACTTAAATTAAATCCTTTAACAAGAACCTGAATCCTAAACCCTGAACCTTAAACCCTAAACCCTTATAGAACCCTTAATGGAACCCTTAAAGTATGGTAACTTAAATTACATCGCTGAACAAGAACCTAAGCCCTAAACCCTGAACCTTAAACCCTAAACCTTTATAGAACCGATTAAATCCTTTAACAAGAACCCCCAATCATTTTTACTTAAACTAAACCCCTTAATTAAACTCTAAACCATTATTTACTATAGACCCTTATTATTATGGTAGCTCAAATTAAATTAATTACATAGTTCCTTAAGAAGAACCCAGTCATTTGAACCAGGGAGCTTCGGCCCTCTTCGTAAACTTCGAAACCTCCGTCCACGAGAGCTCTGCCGTGCAGTGCTTCTCGTCACCTTCTGCGTCTTCGGTTGAGGGGTTAGCAGCTGGGGGGGCCCGGATGGAGCAAGTGCAGTAATTATCAGTAGTAGTACCCCCTTACCAACTACTTCTCCTTAACACTGTTCTTGCTCCACCGGGGGGGGGGGCGCCTGAACCCTGTCAAGGGTAAGGTTCAGGGGTTTAGGGTTGAGGAGTATGAACTAACCCTTAAACGCTAAACTCCTAATCAAACCCTGAACCCCTCTCCAAAAATCAAGATTACACTAGCTTTTCGACTCAAGATCTACAGGAGTTATTAGAAATGGACATTTCCCACAGTGCTCAACACTGTCGCAACGATGCCAATCCATACAGTGGGGTGGGTTGTCCAAAGCAGGGAAGACCATTCAAGACGCGACCGCCTTAACGGTTGCAGTCTGCATGCCTTTTTGCAGGAACATTACAATTTCCCTTTCTGGAACAAGTTGGCCCATTGGCCTCCCTGCAAAGTCCAGCCGGTAGAGAGAGAGTGTTGGTCATCCAAATGCTCGCAGGCTGGCCATCAATGGTTTCCACAAGGTCTCTACTGACTAACTCCTATTCTTCGCAGAAGCTGCCATGCCTTTCAAACCACGGATGCTGTCTTGCAGATTGTCCGTCAACTCGGAAAGAGAGCGGCTCCGCTTCATACACGGTCTCTGCAACACATTCCACTTGGCCACAGAACAAAACTCCGTTCCAACGAAGGCAAAGGTTGCGCCAGTGTGTTTAGAGTTTAGGGGTTGGTAGCGGTGTAAGAATTTCCTGCTTCATTTCTCCATGCTCCTGTCACAGAACACCGCCATCTCTTTTGGGGACCCTCAGGTTCCTGCTAAACAGGGATAACATGAGGAGGGGTCTTATAGGGTTACATGGGCATCCAGGGTTGCAGGGGGATCAGGCTCCCATCAGGGCCCGTTAGTACCAACAACAGGCTCAATGCTGAAAGCTCTAAAGCCTAAACCTAAACACACAAGTAGAGATCCTAAAATCGCAAATCCTGCATACGACACGGCATCCTAAGCAGGAACGCATAAAGGCAGCAACACGAAAACCAAATCGTTCCATTCCAGGTTTGGAAACTCATCAGCTAACGTCCCCACCCGGAGGAACTTCCTTTACTTAGGGTATATTGGTTAGGGCCGCTGCTGAAACCGGAAGAACAGTCTTGGACCACCTGACTTTAGTCTCTGGGTCTATGGGCGCTCCTGATCACCTGCTTTGTACTTGGAGGTTCAGGGGTAGCTATGCGTACGTGTAGGGTCATAAGTAAGGCAACAATACTTGATTTTATATCCCGTATTAGGCGCTTACGACGCTACTTATAACAACCCGTGAGCCTCCAAGTAAGCCCTAAACCCTAAACCCTATAGAACCCTTAAAGGAACCCTTACCACCCATGAACCTCCAAGTACAGTTGCGGGGTCGTTCTGGGGGCTCAAGGTTCGAGTTTTGTTGGCTAAACCTTAAACCCTAAACCCTAAACCCTCTTCTTCCGTTGTGGGACTTAGGGTTTGGAGCTTGTGGTTTTGGAAGCTCGAGCGTTGAGGGCTTCTAAGCTTTGGATGAAAGGTTTGGATTTAGGGTTCCGCTTAGAGTTTAGGGCTCTAAGCGTCAATCCCCCAGCCTTACGACCGGTAATGCCCACATGGGAGTTTCCGAAACTAGGGGACCCTAATACAGCACCCTAAATAGTAGGACCCTTATTGTAAGGACCCCAGAATAAGGTACCCCTAATAATCGGAAACGCCACATGGCCTCGATGAAGGATGAGACCCAACGCCAGATCGCCGTCCTCTCTTGGAGGTTCAAGGGTAGTTATAAGTGGGGTTAGAAGTCCCCGAATATGGGTTATAAGCATAGTTACCCCACTTATAACCCTACTTCTAGCTACCCTCTACCCTAAACCCTAATCCCTAAACCCTAGAGATCCCTTTAAAGTAACCCTACTTATAGCTACCCATGAACCTCCAGGTAAGATCATCTCTCGGGCCCACTACAGGGGTGGCCTTAGGGTTTTGGGTTTAGGGCTTTTAGGGACTTTGGGGTTCTGGCTTCAGGGTTTAGGATTTAGGGGACTTGGAGGTTTTAGGGTTTTTGGATTTAGGAGCTTTAAGGTTTAAGGAGTTTTGGGTTTAGGGCGTAGTGGTTTGTGATTGCGGGTTTACGGTTCAGGGGTTTAGGCGCCTCTGTTACCAATACTTTGAATAGGGATTTCCTGTAGATAATACCCTCAATATATACGGACTGCAAAAGGATATCATGTTTCCAATCTTCCGATCTCTATATCGCATACGAAGCCGGAAACCTGTATCCGAGAACCGTATCGGACCTGTAGTCTCCGTTGTAGGTTCCTTTCTGGTTCATCACATGTCTATATTCAGGCTCCTAAAACAGACTTAAAGCACCAAGGCGACGCCTTTAATTAGGCCGCAGGCAAAAAAACATCACAACCCCGAACCCGAAGTGGGCTTGATGGGCTTTAAGGTTTAGGGATTTAGGGAAAACCCAAAACCCTATAATCCTAAACCCAAAACCACATGTCGGACCAGCCAGAAGTCCATTGAGTGGTGTCCGTCCTTTGAAAAGCACGAATCGTCGACGAAGCCACGGATGAGCATGGATAGGAAGTGCAGCTGCCTCACAGTAGCAATCGGTTACAGGTCGTCCGAGATTCAGAAGTGCTGTGCCTGAGTCGAAACTCCGCGATGGCCCGCCAGCCGCAGATATTGCAGCGTTTCTTTGGCGGTGGAGCTTCCAGGGCCTGAGGATGAACCGTCGCTGTCGCTGGTGCCGTCATTGCCGTCCTTGTGCCAGTTTCCGTGATGAGCCCCGCTGCGTCGTCACGATCACTGGGGTAATCATCCACCTTGGTGCTTCCGTTGCCGTCCTTGATGTCTTCAATTGCAAAGGACTGTGCAGCATTGGGATCGTCCTGAAGAGAGACTTGGCAACTGTTTGCAGACAACTTATTGGACGACTTGTTTTTGCCTTTTCGAGCATGCGAAGGAGCCTAAACCCTCGACCCCAAACTTCTCAACCTTACTTGGAGGCTCATGAGTGGTTATAAGTTGGGTTATAAGTAGGGTAACTATACTTATAACCCATATTAGGGGACTTTTTGCCCTACTTATAATAAGTACCCATGAACCTCCAAGTAGGCCGTAAACCCTATACCCTTATAGAACCCCTATAGATCCCTTTAAAGGGACCGTTAAGGAACCCTTATCCAAACCCTAATCCCTTAACCCTAAAACCCCAAACCTGAGTCTGACTGTCGCACCGGTCCTTCTCTCGGAAAGCAAGCGGCACCTTTCGGCGCAGATGTGAAAAGTCGAAACCGAGGAATCCCGTAGGGCTTAGGGGCTCCTTTAAAGGGAAGTATAAGGGTCCTAGAAAGGATCTACATAGGAGTTTAGAGGTTTAGGGTTTCGGGGTTCCGGGTTTAAAGTTTCGTGTGACAGAGTTTTCAGATTTCGGGTTTGGGGATTTAGAGTTTTTGCGCGACATAGAGGTTCATACGTCGCTATATGATGCTATATGTGGGGTTATAAGTCCCCGAATACCCATATTAGGGCACCAAAAACTCCACTTCAAACTAGCCATTAACCTCCAAGTAAGCCCTAAGTGGGTTCTATAATAGGATCACAACCTAGTGGCTGATTGGCTCAAACTTTGAGGGCATTAGGGTTTAGGGCTTTAGGCTTTAGGGTAAGGTACTAGAAATCAGAAGGGCGAGCGATACCTTGAGTAACCAATGTGAGCGATACCTAGACTAACCAAGGTGCCTTAAAAACGGGGAATGTGCAATTTGTTAGTGCGTATCCCTGTTTCAAAGGCACCCAGCAATAGGGTTTAAGCTTTCGCACTTCAGGAAATTTAGGGTGAAGCTTTTAGGGATCTATGGCATCGGGTCCTGGTGTCTCCGGTTTAGGGTTTAGGGTCTCCTAAGCCAGGCTTCACAGAGGTTTTTTGACTTAGCAAGCCTCAGTAGCTGATTTGTGGGTTGCAGCAAAAGGCTACGAGGGGACCCTGTGCAGACCCGGCCCAGAAGCCATCTTTCTTTATAATTTCGCTTTTATACCAAGCATCCATGCAAATTCCGAAGCGCAGAATTTGCAGGGTTTAGGGTTAGGAAACAACATTGTTTTAAGCCCAAAGAACGTACAGACAACAATATTTCGACACTACCCATGAAGCCCTAAACCCGATCCTAAACCATATATTCGTCTCATCACCATTTTTCAACCGCCCTTAACAAAGCTATATTTCATGGAACTACCTATGCACCTTAGTAGTAGCCCCAATGAAGGCCGTGCCTGCAGCCATACATTGACATAGCACTAGACGCGAACCCCTACACCCCCTAGGGTCTAGGCCTTCAACAGTGCAAAACAGTGTAACAAAATTAAATAAAAACCTCAAGAAGCCCGCAACGTGTATATAGTGGTCCTTCGACAATCAATCCTGCACCCTGAACTGCAAGCGCCTCAAATGTCAGACCATACCAGTCTTCAGTGATTGGGCGCAGCGGACCTTGGGATCTACGGGCGTTTGGGAGCTTCGGAAGACTTTGCGATCTGTTGGAGGCTTTGCCGGGCTTGAAGCCTACCGTAAACCCCTAAACCCTAAGCTTTAAGAACTCAAACCCCAAATTCCTTGAAGGCTGTTGGGTGTTTCTAGGGGTGTTTAGGGGGGGGTTGGATTGGAGGGCTTCACAGGGGTTTTGGAATTCAGGGCTTGAGGGGTTTAGGATGTTTGCATTGAGTTCAGGGCAGTTGGAATCTGGCGACTGAGAGGTTCCTCAGTTTTGTGTGTGTTCGGTAAGATGTTGTTGGGTTTTTTTCAGTTTCGGCGGGTTTAATACAGCTTGGGTCTTACAATCAGACCTTCAGGTGCTGTCTTAGACATAGGTCGTAGATCGGAGGGTTGATCTACTAACGGTCTTATGACGCCTTACTCCTAGCAGGCTATGCTTTCATTGCAAACAAGCTCTGAGCTCAAGGAGGATGAAGTCTTCGACCCACTCACCGTTCAGAGCATGCACGACAAACACAAGTTGTTGACCTGTGTCATTGAAGTACAATACGTTCATTCCCGTACGCTTTTAGGAGAACAAGGCTGACAAAAATCCGAGGCGGACTTAAATAAACCCTTCACCCCGGGCCCAACTTGCACGCGGCATCAAAGGACCTCCCATATAGCCAATATGGCCCAAGTTGCAGTTTAGGGTTTGGGGGTTTAGGGTCTTAGTGATCAGTGTGAATGATTTAAGGCTTTGGGGAAACACTCGATTTTTGAGGCTTAGGGTCATGATCGACCAAGTTGGGAGAAATTGGGCTTCAAAGTGTATGCACGGCTTCGGCCTGTTTAGGTGACACGTGACATATCGTCCGGACTGAAGGTCGGGCTGCCTCAACCTTCGTCTTGAGTTTAGAGCCGTGGGAGGTTTACGGTGCTTGGGGGTTCAGGGGTTCAAGCTTCCCAAAGCACCGAAAACCGCCAAGAAAATCCAATAAACCTTAACAAAGCGAAACAACAATACCAATAGTCCCTTCCCACTTATATTAACCCCCCTCAATTTTAAAATAAAAACCTCAGGCCCCTGGAAGTTCGCGGTTTCGGGACCCAACTTGGAAGTAAATTAAAAACAGAGGCACTAGGAATACGTTAGTTTTACTAGAGCCAAGACTACAGTAGTACTAAGCCGACAGGACCAGGGCTTCAGGTATAGGGGTTTAGGGTGTATAAGGCTTATGGTTTGAGCCTTTAGTGCTTTAGGATTTAGGGCTTCGGGTTTAAGGCGTAATGTCGTGTCCCTAATTATGTACTTGTCTGACTATCTGGCTCAATATATTGCCTTAATCCGAGTCATACACGGATGCCCCGAAACCCCCGCTATTGTAAAAGCGTCGGCCCCGAAATCAAATTTTTACATGGGGGGCCCTATTTTTTTCATGTGAAGGGATCAGCAGTCTTTCGGCGGCAGGCGAGCCCACTCCGTCTGCTTCGCCGCAACACCGCCCCAGACATGCAGGCCGAAGTCCTCTTAGATGTGGTTCTGAAGTCTAGGGGTTTGGAGTTTAGGGATGTTGTGTTTTGGGCTTAAGGCTCCGACCCTCCGCAAAAAGGGTTGTCCGAACCCATGCATAGAACCCTGTGTAGATCCCCACCCTCGCACAGCACCCCACAGAGAAACCTGATGGAACTGTACCTACCAAGTGTGTCCAAGCAAAAACCGTTCTAGGAGGTAGGCCAAAAACATATAGGCTAATCATATAGGCATATAGATGGTTGTCCAAATTAGGATCTATTTTGGGTTTCCAAACTCAGGGGTGCCGGATTAAGAATGAAAAGTATATGGATGGTTGTCAAAATTATGGTCCCCTTTTGGGTCTTTAATATAGCACGGCACCTAATATTTAGGGTACCCAAAAAGGGACCTTAATTTTGACAAGTACCCATATTATAGGGTTCCCCAAACAGACAAGCGGACCTGTTCTCTCCTTGAGAAGCAGCTAAGACCAAGTCGACACTTACGAAAGCAAAACAGTACGGATGGAGGGTTCCGGATCATGAGATTTAGGGTTGAGGGGTCTTAACGAGTCTTGTAGGCGTTTGCGGATTTCAGGCCACGGGATGCCACGGGTTTCGTGTTCAGGGATTCAGGGTTTGGGTGGCCCTGGGCTTGATTTCAGTGTCTTGACCGGGCCTTTATTCGGACCCCCGCAAGCCTGTATAGCTTGACTCCCGGAGCCATCACAAAAAAATCGCCCAGGATGGTCTGGTCCCAGACGGGGCCTTTGGCTCTGGCGATGGAGCGGGCGCAGGCACCGCTGCTCCACCACTGGTTATGCCAGCGTTGGCCAACAACTGAAACAGGTGGGCCTGTTGCGTCAGCATGCCCTGCATTATCACCTGCTCCCGATGGATGCTTCGACTCGTTCATGCCCATCAGGAGTTGTTCTGACCAAATCGACGATACGCTCGTCATTCGTCGAAGAAACGCCGTCTCCATCCGCGTCACCATTAGATTTAGGTTTCGGGCTTATGGTAGGGTTTTGCAAACTCGGGCACTTACGATGAGGCCCAATCAGATTGAAGGGCATGTGGGGCAAGGCATGTACATGGGACACAGATTTTGATGTCTGCATCACGTGAGGACAACCAAAGCCTGAGCTGATCACCCCAGGTGAAAACCAAACTGCAAAACTTTAAGCCCATTCATCCCCACGGTGAAAACTCTCCGAAGGACGCCCCCACATGCTGCTGCCAATGCACATGCCGTTACCCTTGTCTAGCCTCGTCACTATTTACAACTGCTCTTTGCCATTATCGCTTCTGTTGCGTTTACGACTATTCTTCTCCTCACTTTTGTCCCGATTGGAAATACTGAACCCCAAGACCCTAAATCCTTGCAGATCCCTGATAAACCTGAAATGGAACCCTAAAGGAACCCTCAAACAAACCCAAACCCTAAACCAATTTTAACGGGTACTTTCAGGGTTCCTGTTGAGGGTACTTTGAGTGCCCCTTTAAGGGCTACTGCAAGAGCTCTTTTCAAGGAACCGACCTGAAACGGAAGCCCTGCACACTCCTCTGCCCGATGCTTCCTGAGCTGTTACAAGGGCTTAGGTGCTTTAGATGGATTTTCCACGTGTTTTGTAAGTTTTCATTTGCGGTTTTGTGCGTTCTTGTGCGGCTTCAAAAGTTTAAGAGGGCTTTTGCTATTTCGTAATTCCAACACCTACAAAAGAAACCGTAGAACCCAAACCCGGAAATATAGCCATTACTGTACTGTAAGGGCATACTATAGGGTCTTAATCTTAATCATTAGGAACACTTCCTGCAATAGAACCGTGTAGACCCTGCCTTAATTATCAGCTCATAAGACCAGCCACATACGAAAATGCTTGGCAAGGGCCAGAGACACATCACTAAAGAAGCAGGGTATTATATGACCGGAAGTACGACTTAACAGGAAAGACAATGCTCATTGAAGTAATAAATACTGTATTCGGACATTCGCTGGTGAGGATTTATTAGAGCACCGATTTGAGGGCAAGACCACGGTGGGCCGCTCGGAAGTTAAGAGCCTAAAGGTCTCAGGGTTTGGTTTGTGATTGGGGTCTCTCCTTAGATCGGGTGTAGTTCACGACGTCTTCCCAGAGGGTTTCGGGTTTTGGCTGCTCTGCCGGCCACTTGGAGCATTGGGGATCCTCGTCGACATTGGGGCCCTGCATAAACCCTAAACTTTGAACCTTAAAGCTTCGTCCCTAATGCCGGGCCCCGCATGGCCTGAACCCTAGACTATAATCTGATCGAGACATTGCTTCTGTTGGGGTTATAGAGATTTCTGGCACAAGCATCCCGACAATGCTTGACGAGCACCGCTTTAGGTTGTGTTCCCAAGTTGTAGGCATCCTCTTAATGTATCGGTCCCGGTCCTTGCTGAGCCTCATCCAAACGGCACAGCATGACCTAGATAAAGAATTTCACCTGAAGCATTCGCAACATCTACCGCGGCACCAGGGAAAGTTGTATCAGGGAAAGTTGTGCGGGGGCAGGGTGCATGATGGCAAGCTGCTCACCTGTGCACTGTTCAGGTACTTTTCATGTTCAACAGGCAATCGCAGCTTGTCGATTGGAAACTATTCTGAGGAACTCCTGCAGTGTCTCTTCCAATCCATCCGTGATGCGAAACAAGCTTGATCAGAAGCTTCGAAGCATCTCTTCCGTTCCCGCGAGCTCAAGCTTTTTACATAGTGCACTGATGGCTCACAAAAACCGGCGATGCTCCCGCTTCGAAGAAGCGACGAACGGGGCCACTAGGTTGCGATGTCGGCATCAACCGGTGGAAGAAAGAACAGGTGAGCGAGCATCATGATCCCGTAGCAGCACGATCATTGAGCCAGCATGGCTTGGGTGAGCCCTGATTGAACCTCATTCGGATGTGGGTGCCGGTTTAAGTTTTGGGGGTTGGATGCTTGCAAGGGCCCCAGACCCTCAACCATAAAGCCTACATTCCTAAAACTTAAACCCTACTATTAGAGGTGCATCTGAATCCGACGCCATCCTGCGCCCAAACCCTAAGCCCTACTATCCTGGGTTTGAGCCAATAGCATTCTCTGAGTGAAGAATAATATGGCCGGAGCCCGGTTTACCCCAAATCGCCTTCAGGCTCGAACTGCAAACGAATCTTTAGCCCCTAAGCTAAGCCTGAGCTCAAACTCAACGACCTGCCCAACTCTTGTTAGAGTACCCCGTAGCCCCTAACAGCAAGTGTAGTCCTGTTCGTGTCATTCAGATTTAACGAGGAAATCCCGTAACCAATTGAGAGAAAGGATACTACATGATACTACTGGGGGCCCAAGTCGCCATGAAGCCTTATACAACCCTGGAGAAACCCCAATAGACGCCAGTGAAGAGCCCGTATAGAGCACCGAAAAAACTATCGAACACCTTTCAGGAAACCTTGGAGCCATAAAGGAATCCTTAAGGGAGCATCCAGGAATCTTCGGAAGGCGCATGTGCACACATAGCATGTCACACGCCATCTGACGCAAGGGCACACCTGGGTGTAGAGCTTTGCGTTGAGGGCGTTGGGTTTAGAGTTCAGGGCTTTGGGTTGGGTTTAGGGTTTTGCAACAAAGTAAAACACATACCGAAGCTTGACCAAGACACGGCACAGGCTTTTAACCTGCGCAGGCGAGGAAAAATGGCCCTGTTTGGCCAGAATTCGTGCTTGCAGCCCTCTCAAATCTTGAGCCACCAGCCGAAAGGCCGAAAGGTTCAATCAGCTTGAAGATCAGCGATTGGGTCTTGGTTTCATCAGCTATAGGATCCCCTTAGAGTCCCAGTGGAGTTCAAACAAGGCCGAACCTGAAATCCTATTCGGATAGCTTCGAATAGTAAAGCTGTAAGAGTAAATTACTACTCTGCTACTCTGGAGGGTTTTGGACACCCACAACTGGGACCCATCGGGTCTCAGTTCTCACTGTATACCTGTACCATAAACCCTATAGGCCCTGTAAATCGCTGGGCTTTGATTAGTGCTGGGATTCCCTTATAGGCATGAGGATAATAGTTTAGGGCGCCTTAAGGCTACCACCTGTCGCCACAAACGAACACCAGAGTGACGTCTGCCCAGACTGAACCCTAAGCCCTAACTGACTAAGAAGCCTGAAACCTCATAAAACCATAAGACATCCTCCCAGAGAACCCAATACCCCTTAATTAAGGAACATAGCTTAAATCATATTATGAAGGCCCTTATAGTTTAAGGTATATTCCTTAATTAAGGGGTATTGGGCTCTCTGGGCTGGGACCCGTAAACCCGAAAAAGCCGGCTTCCTTTCAGCCCTCTCACCCTTCCTTGAGTTTCGGATTGAGGATACTTCAAACTCTGGGTCCTACGGTTGATGGACAAAATCCTGCATGACCCTAAGGACCCTAAACTATGGGAATTATGGTATATTCCTTATAATGGGCAATGCAGGATTTTGTCCATCAACCGTACAAGTGGGTGGTTGTCAAAATTAGGGTCCCTTTTTGGGTCCCTATTATAATACGGCACCTATTATGTAGGGTACCCAAAAAGGGACCTTAATTTTGACAACTACCCAAGTGTTTCCTGGGGCTTCTTAAGTTTGCTGAAGCCAAGGGATCGAGGCAGAGGAATGTCAACAAAGGGCGTTCGGGTTCGTTTGGGCTGATGATTCTGGGCTCATCGGGTTCGCGGCTGTTTCTATTCTATTTGAGAGTTTCCGAAAATAAAGGACCCCAATACAGTACCCTAAATAGTAGGATCCTCATTATAAGGACCCCAAAAGAGGGCACCCCCTAATTTCGGAAACGCCCATTTCTATTTCGAGCCTTTAGAGTTGAGGGCAGGGTTTGGGGTTTAAGGGTTTAGGGTTTGAATGGGTTTAAGGTGTTTGGGCGGGGGTGTATATGTCTGCGGTGGCGATACTGCTAGAATTTTCAGGCCAAGCCTCCCCAAACCCGAAACCCTAACGCCTAAACCCTAGACCCTAAACCCCTTAAACCTTAGACTCTAAAACCCTAAAACCCTGAGCCCCTAAACCCTAATCCCGAAACCCTACGGCCACATCCCTAAATCCTTAAACCCCTATATAATCCTAAGCCCGAGCGTCTAAGCCTTGCGAAGTGGACCCGTCTTTGGGTTTAGGGAGGCAGTGCCACGGTTGAGGGCTTAGGGTCTAGGGGCTGGCAGCGAGGGCTACGTGGAGGTTCATGGGTAGTTATAAGTGGGGTTATAAGTCCCCTAATATGGGTTATAAAAAAACAGTTACCCTACTTATAAGCCTACTAATAACTACCCATGAACCTCCGAGTAGTGCTTACCTGAACCCTAAGGAAACTACAGTTTTCGGTGGTTTGCCTCAAGGGTTCTAAAAGTTCTGTTAGGGTTTAGGGCTTACCTGGACCCTAATCCTAAGGAACCTACAGTTTCGAGGGGGGCTCCTTACTATGAGTTACTTCCCTGGTTCCTTAAAGCGGCAGGTCTATGTGAGGCCACCTAAGGTTCAGAGATTATTCCTTCTTCGAGAGAAGCTCTCGAAGGGAGCTCAGTCGAACAGCTCGTAGTGGGGATCGTCGCGACTGGCATCAGAATCCCAAATTTGACGGGCATGGTAGGTTTAGGGCCAGGGTTTTAGGATTTGGGGTAGGGGGTTTAGGGCTTAGGCGAAGCGCCTTGAAAGGGGTCTGTAACTGTAGGCACTATACTCAATGATAGAATAAAGTTCCTTGGAGGGTTCCTCTAAACCCGAGACCGTTAAGAGAGAAGGCAACGGAAATCCTGGACATGCAGTGCTCTGCAACCTGCAACGCAACGGACCTAGCTGTGGCCGACAAGTATCTCAACGAAGCAGCCTAAAAGCCTCCGCCCATAGGTTCCCTGGATGCCTTGTGCCTGCGCTTAACACCACCACCACCACGACTGCTACTAAGAATAACAACAATAACAGTAGTGGTGGTAGTGGTAGTAGTAGTAGTAGTAGTAGCGGTAGCGGTAGCGGCAGCGGCAGCGGCAGCGGCAGCGGCAGCGGCAGCAGTTGCAGTTGCAGTTGCAGTAGCAGTAGCAGTAGCAGTAGCAGTAGCAGTAGCAGTGGCAGTATCAGTCGCAGCGCACTGCGCTGTTATGGTACTAGTAGTAGTAGTAGTAGTAGTAGTAGTAGTAGTAGTAGTAGTAGTAGTAGTAGTAGTAGTAGTGGTAGTGGTAGTGGTAGTGGTAGTGGTAGTGGTAGTGGTAGTGGTAGTGGTAGTGNTAGTAGTAGTAGTAGTAGTAGTAGTAGTAGTAGTAGTAGTAGTAGTAGTAGTAGTGGTAGTGGTAGTGGTAGTGGTAGTGGTAGTGGTAGTGGTAGTGGTAGTGGTAGTGGTAGTGGTACTAGTAGTAGTAGTAGTAGCAGTAGTAGTAGTAGTAGTAGTAGTGGTAGCGGTAGTGGTAGCGGTAGCGGTAGCGGTAGCGGTAGCGGTAGTGGTAGTCGTAGTCGTAGTCGGAGAAGTAGTAGTAGTTTCCGAAAACTATCGTGTTCACCGAGGATGAGGCCAAGATATTTGTAGTGGTGGCATGGGTGCGAGGGGATTTGGAGATGTGACAGTAGAAGCAAGTCTAGGGTTTAGGCTTTAGTAGGATTTTTTACTGTCGGGGTTCGTAGATGGAAGGTTACAAGGGCCTTGAAAGCAATACTCAAGAGCACGGTACTGCGAGCAACAATGACAGTCATGATCGTTGCTAGGTGCGCTTGACCCAACCATTAGAATGGGACTTCGTGGGCACAATTGCTAAAGTCACTCTGCTGTAGACTCTACTACCCCTGCAGTCGGAGCTTGTCCATTAATTTTCCTCTCTTTCTGGCAGGGCCGCTCTAACACACAACACCGGTAGCCCTCAGCTGAGGCAGTCCGTCACCAATCCGTCGACGGCTTCCCAATACCTGAGCAAGAGTGCACTCGCAGGGATCAGAGGTTTAGGGCTCCCCGTGGGGCTTCTACTTCTACCCTAAGCCCTAAACCACTAAGCCTAAATCCCTAAACCTAAATCCCATTGCCCCAAACCCCAAACCCCAAAGCCTACCCTAAGGATCCATGTACTCAAATAGTATATACTTTGGGCCCAACGTACCTTTTTAGGGAGTACTTTAAGGCCAAAGTACATACTATTTGGATACATGGACCCTTATACCCTAAACCCTTATAGAACCCTTATAGAACCCTTAAACGTACCCTTAAAGGAACCCTTAAAGGACCCCTTCAAGGACCCCCTTAAAGCATCTCTTAGGGCTCCCCCACCAAGGCATCATTCAAGCGTAGCGTCTCCTTGGCGTGGCTGACCATTCCTCTGCAGTGCAGCGCCTTCTCGAGGGTCCTGGCTGGGATGGTTTAGGGGGGACTTGGGGTTTTGGGTTTAGGGTTTAGGCTTTGGGGTTTAGGGTTTAGGCTTTGGGGTTTAGGGTTTAGGGTTTCGGGTTTGGGGTTTAGGGTTTAGGGCTTAGGGTTTAGGCTTTGGGGTTTAGGGTATCGGTTAGTAAGGGAGCGGCTAAGGGTTTAAGGGAATAGACATTAAGGGTTAGCGTTTCAAGGCGTGTCGCCGATTACTTGTCCCAGACGCCAAGAAAATCAACACCTAACCCAGCGGGTTTAGGGTTCAGGGTTCAAGGGTTTAGGGCTTAGGGTTTAGGGCTTAGGGTTTAGGGTTTAGGGTTCAAGGGTTTACATAGGGTTTAGGGTTTAGGATTCGG
The DNA here is from genome assembly GCA_003297005.1 of Symbiodinium sp. clade A Y106. NCBI lineage: Eukaryota > Dinophyceae > Suessiales > Symbiodiniaceae > Symbiodinium > Symbiodinium sp. clade A. The sequence goes on along the minus strand of BGNK01001278.1, from coordinate 19,585 downwards.
AACTTGGGGGACGGTCGGGATTCAGGCCTGTGTACAATCACCAATGGTATTCGCAAGGTCCTTGGGACTGATATTGGTGACTACACCTCTGTGTATGGCGTCTCATTTAAGGAGCCATGCATGATGGAAGATGAAGATGATGCTGCTGATGATGAAGACGATGAAGATAAAGATTGAGGCGCAGCTGGAGATGGAGACGAGTATGGATAATATGATGGTAATGGTGATTATGACGGTAGTGATGATGACAAGAATGATGATGATGACGGTGATGATGATGATGATGATGAGTGCTGCACTATCGTTTCCTGCTCCTTGTGACGATGGTGTCGGTGTCTCTGGTGATCGTGGCTATGGTGGTGATGACGGTCAGAATTCACATGCATTGTCGTTATTGTTCGCCGATTTGTTCATGCTCGAATTCAACTTCATTTCACCCTGCCGGATTGCAGCAAGTGCACTATTGCTTGTGAGGTGGTGATGGCAAGGGTTCTTGATTAAATTTTCCGTTTTACTTCGTGCAGAAAGCTAGCGTGCACTACAAGACTGCTACTACACTACTATTCTAGACTTGTAATGTTGCGCAGTTGCCGCTTTGGTCTTTGCTATTTCTTTGACAAGTGACGACAGTAACGGTAATTCAAAACGTGTTGCCAGCATGACCAGTGTTCTGATTACGGCTATATTGCTGCCAGCGGGGTGTTCATCTGGTCGTCAACCTTGTTCCCATTGGTGTTTCCTATAGCTACTCAAATATTCCTTGGTACTACTATCCGTCTGACGTGTCTGCTATTGCTGCTCATTAATACTACGAGACGCAACTTTGAAGTAGAGTGTCACTGCCCGCGATGGGATCTTCTACTATACACCCTCAAAGCTATGCCAAGACCGAGTGTCAGCGTGCGCACGGCGGTGCCGTCTTGTCCCAGAATCTTTGCATCCTGCCAGCGCTGCGCTTGACTCAGCACTCGGTTCGGAAGCTCGCGCAGCCACTTGGCCAAAAGCTCTGATCCTCAAGTCCAAGAATGTCTAGAATTCAATGGTTCAGGGTTTAGAAACTATGCGTTATGAGTGTAGGTCTAAGGCTTGGGATAAATTTTCACTGTTGGTTTAGAGTCTTGGGGTTTGGGATTTATAAAAGCTTTTGGCACAAACCGTCACAGCCGGGCATCTTTCGATTGGGACGATCTTGTCACCTCGCGAAGCAACAATCCTGAGCTGATCTTCAGCAGGAAGCATATGAGCCAGCTGGCAAAAAACACCGAACCCCAAAACAGAAAGCGCTAAACCCACAAACCTCGAAGCCCAAAGCCTTAAACCAGGTCACGGGTGTACAGCTTTGGGCACCAGGGATTGCATGTAAGGGTTTGCGAAGTCATGATGACAACAGGAAGGCATGGGCATCCTAACGCCTCATCGTAGATGCTAAACCCTGGCGCCGAACACTAAAACCTCTATACTTCCAGGGAAATCCTTGACACAGCTTCCTTTCAAGCCGTAAAAGGCCTTATGATATCCCCTAAACCCAGTAAACCCTAAACCCTTAACCCCAAAGCCCTGTGGAATCACCTTGTAAATGCTCCGGAAACCAAGTGTCAAGGTAGGAATCTCACGGAGAAGACGCCAGATGGCAAGAACCTGGGATATTATCACGTCATTTGCTTCAAGTCTTCAAGGTTCACTATTTTGGGATTTCGAGTTTAGGGTTTAGTATTTTGGGGCTTAGCTTGGGGTCTAGGAGTCTAGGATTGGGGAAGCCCAATATTCACGATTACCTTTATCATGGTAACCTAGTTTGATTCGTAACCTGCGCGAATCTCTTTTTACAAACCCCATAAAGCCCTTAAACACTACCAATTGAACCAAATAATTACATAACTTGCATATAGCTGGTTTTCTATGTACATAATACGACTCCATAAGCCCATAATCAAACCAAGACAGCCCCAATCTAACCAACCCTCACAAACATGCTAGACAACTTCGTATACACTTGGAAGCGACATCAAGCCGAAGTCGAGTAAGACTTCCAACACTCCCTGTTAACCCCTCATGAAAACTTGTAAAACCCAAACGGAGAACCACCCTAAACCCCAAACAAACCCCAACCCCCGTAAACCCTGAACCCTAAACCCTAAACTCCTAAACCCCCAACCCCTAAACCCCCCTAAATCCTTCGACACAGTATTCCCCCGGTGTTGGGTTCAGGGTTTACGGAAAATCCCGGAAGGTTCAAACCCGAAGCACTGAAAACTATTCACGAAACGCCGAAGCCTGCTAAATCCCAGCTTAAACCATAAACCCGCAAACCACGAATCTCCCTAAATCCTTGAACCCTGATCCCTAAGCCTCTGAATCCCTGAGCCCTTTTTACCAATGACTATGTAAGGCTTCAATGCTGGGGTCGCTGTTTTGGAACATTCGTGGTTCCTACATCCTAAATCCTCGTTCCTAACTGCTAGGTACTAATTCCTAAGTCCTACTTCCGAAAACCCAGTCCTTAAGTCCTAGATCCTAAAAACCTAAATAAGAGCTCCTCAATCCTAAATTCTAGGTTCTCCCCAAACCTCTAAATCCTAAACCCTAAATCCTAAACCCTAAACCCCTAACCCCCTAACCCTAACGGCCCTAACCCTCTGAAATCAGTGACCCAAGAACAGGACCCCTGGGGGCGGAGGCGAGCTCCCCTCCAAGCTTGCGGCTGTTCGCCGTTGCGATCCTCGGCTGGTCTTTGCATAGAAGGGTTTAGGGTTTCGGGCTTCGGGTTTAGGGTTTGGAGGTTTAGGGTTTAGGGTTTAGGGTTTAGGGTTTAGCGTGTGTCGATGCCCCGCGCACACCACCACGCGAGACGTATGTTGTGGTGTGCGTTTAGGTTCACGTTCCCTCCCAACCCGCCCACCCAGTCTATGACCTTTGTCGGGCTTAGGGTTTTCATTGGGATTTGTGGCCGCATTTGAGGGCATCGCCTTTCACTAAATCCTAAACCTTGGTTCCTAAATCCCAAACCTTGGATCCTAAATCCTAAACCCTGGTTCCTAAATCCTAAACCGTGAGTCCTAAATCCTAAACACTTTCCTATCCTAAATCCTAAACCCGGTTCCTGAATCCTAAAATAAACCCTGGATCCTGAATCCTAAACACGGTTCCTAAATCCCAAACCCTCGCTCATAAATCCTAAACCCTGGATCCTAAATCCTAAACCCTGGTTCCTACATCTTAACTAAATCCTAAACCTTGGTTCCTAAATCCCAAGCCTTGGATCCTAAATCCTAAACCCTGGATCCTAAATCCTAAACACGGTTCCTAAATCCTAAACCCGGGTTCCTAACTCAAGCTTGGGGAAACCTCGCCATCGGCCCTCGGCCCAATGTAAAAGTGTTTTCTCACAAGGAATTTGATGGATTTTGGACCACCCGAAAGTTGTCGAAAATCGTAAGCCTCCAAGCCCAAATCCTAAACCCTAAATCCTGAAGCCTAAACTCTGGTTCCTAAACCCTGAATCCTAAACCCTAAATCCTAAATCCTAAAGGGCGTGGCGTGCCGAGGTTGGAGGTTTAGGGTCATCTTGTTCCCTATTGATCCAGCATGCCTGTCGCATCTGCCAGCACCTGAGTCGGTGCTGGGGCTCCTTCGCTGCGCCTGTCGTGCCAGCTACGGAGCCAAACGACTCGGCACGCTCGCTGCTGGCAATCGCAGCGCCCGCAGTTCGCCCCAGTTTAGGGTTTAGGGGAAAGGGTTTAGGGGTTTAGGGTTTAGGGGCTTAGGGTTTAGGGTTTAGGGTGTAGCATCGGGGGTCTAGGTTTTTTTTGGGTATTTTTTATGGTTTTTTTGGTATTTTTTATGGTTGTCTGGCCTTCGATTGCAAAAAACCTGTAAAAATCAAAGGATAGGCCTAACTTAGGGTTTTTGGGGGTATTTTTTATGGTTTTCTGGGCCTCGATGTACGGCACCTGTACGCGTCGCAAGGATGGGCCATATGTCTTCATATATCTTAAACACGCGCCCGCAGTCGGCGATAACCTTTCGCCANGGATGGGCCATATGTCTTCATATATCTTAAACACGCGCCCGCAGTCGGCGATAACCTTTCGCCATATATCTTAAAACACGCCCCCTCTTTTGGTGATAACGGCTCATCATATATCTTAAGCACGCCCCCTCATTCGGCGATTCCGCTTCGCCAGATATCTTTAACACGAGCCCGCATTCGGCGATAACGGTTCACCATATATCGTAAAAACGCCCCCTCTTTTGGCGGTTCCGGTTCACCAGATATCTTTAACACGCACCCTCTTTTGCCGATTTCGATTCATCATATATCTCAAACCACGCCCCCTCATTGGCGATTCCGATTCATCATATATCTCAAACACGCCCCCTCATTTGGCGATTCCGGTACCCCATATATCTAAACACTTGGTGGATCCGGGTCATCCTGCATCTTGAACACGCTCCCCTCAGTTGGCGATAACGGCTCATCCTATATCTTAAACCCCGCTCATTTGGTATCTTGAACCATATATCTGAAGAACGCCCCAGATTTGGTGGTTCCGGTTCACCATATATCTAAAGCACGCCCCCTTATTTGGTAATTCCGGGTCATCCTGTATCTTGAANAGATTTGGTGGTTCCGGTTCACCATATATCTAAAGCACGCCCCCTTATTTGGTAATTCCGGGTCATCCTGTATCTTGAACGTGCCCCTCTCGATTGGCGATAACGGTTCAACATACATGCTAACCACGCCCCCAACATTTGGCGATAACGGTTCATGATATGTGTTAAACACCCCCCCCCCTCATTTGGCGATTCCGGATAAAAATATATCATATATATCTGAGGCACACCCCCTTATTTGGTAATTTCGGTTCACCATATACGTCTTTCACAACCCCTCATTCGGCGAAAACAGTTCACCATATATCTTAGCTTGCGCGGCCCAACCATAAAGCAGGGGGTGGGCCCCTATAGGACGGGCTGTGAAAAGAAAAGTCTCAGAAGAGTTATGCGCTTGACTTGCTACGACCTATCGCACATGGCCAGAAAGCGCTCTTGATGGTACGGCGTTCGCTAAAGCACAACGGGGCNGAGTTATGCGCTTGACTTGCTACGACCTATCGCACATGGCCAGAAAGCGCTCTTGATGGTACGGCGTTCGCTAAAGCACAACGGGGCTTTAGAAAGGGGGGGGGGCCCCCCGCATTTGCAAACGCAACCGCGCGAGGACCTGCGGTTCATCACATCTTAAGCAGACGCCCTCATTTGGCGATTCCGGTTCACCATAGATTTTGCCACATATCTTAGACACGCCCCCCTATTTGGTAATTCCGGGTCACCATATATCTGTAACACGCCCCCTCATTCGGCGATGACCGTTCGCCATATATCTTAAACACGCCCCCTCTTTTGGTGATAACGGCGCATGTCATATATCTTAAACAAGCCCCCTCATTCGGCGATTCCGCTTCGCCAGATATCTTTAACTCGAGCCCGCATTCGGCGATAACGGTTCACCATATATCTTAAACACGCGCCCTCTTTTAGCGATTCCGATTCATCATATATCTCAAACACGCCCCCTCATGTGGCGATTCCGGTACTCCATACTCACTGGCTTGCAGGTGTAACGCCAGATCAACAGCCCGACTGATTGACGGCACGGTTGGTAGACGTACTGACTGGCTGACTGACTCACCGCTGCCGCTGGACGACCGACCGACTGACTGACTGACTGACTGACTGACTCACCGCTGCCCGCTGACCGACTGACTGACTGACTGACTGGCCGCTCGGTTGGCTGACCGACTGACTGACTGACTGACTGACTGACTGACCGCTCGGTTGGCTCTCCGACTGACTGTCGGCTGTCAACCAACTGACTGACTCGCGCGTCTGCCGAACGGAAAACCATAAAAAATACAAAAAAAACCATAAAAAATACCCCAAAAGAACCCCCACCCTAGCATTGGTGTGCTGAACACTTTGCGTGCAGAAATGCTCACCAAGACCACCCAAACACTACTCACAGCGAGGCAAACCATCCAGCCAGCCGAACCATATGCGGCCAAGCCAAAGCCAAACACTATACCATGAGCAAAATTTAGGTTTTGCGTTGTGGGGAAGCTCTGGGCCGAAGGACCCTGTCATTGATTTGCCGATCTTTGGTGAAGGGTTGGGGGTCCCCCCGCCCCAAGTCCTGAAAGGTTGGGGGCTCCGCCGCCTCAAGTCGTGAAGGGTTGGGGGTCCTGCTGGCCCAAGTCGTGCAGGGTCGGGTCGTGAAGGGTTGGGGGGCCCCAGTTTGGAGGCCGCCCAACCCTTGTCCATTTGGCCATTTGCTCGTCGTGAAGGGTTGCGGGCCCCCACCTCAAGTCGCGCAGGGTTTGGGGGCCCCCAACCCTTGTAGGGGAGCGGCGTTCCGGCAGCAATTTAACAGGGTTTTAGGGTATATACTAGAGACGGAGCTAGGCTTGGCGACTACTGAGGCTTGTGGTCGGCAGGCTCTGCAGCCCAGCAGAGCCTGCCAAAGTCTCGCTGGCGCTCGACAGCGCCCACCTACCCACAGTAGGAGAGGGGTGGTGGGCGGGTTTAGGGTTTAGGGTTTGGGATCCTGGGTTGAGGATTTAGAGTGTTAGGCTTATGGGCGACGTTGAGCCTTGGGATAGGCTTTTGGGCTTCCTACCTGATGTTTATGAGAGAAATCATAGTGACAATGAAAATGATGATTGGAAAGCACTACAATCCTTGCAAATCTGAACGTATGTGTATCTATATGTATATATATATATATATGTACATACACAATCACTAAACAAAGTTAGTTTGGGTGTGTACATGTGTCTGCGTATACATGCGCTCAGTCCGTGTGTATGAACACAACTACGGTCTTTCGCCCTTGATTTCTATGTTCAGCTTAGATGCTGCACGCAACGATGACGACGGCTCTACAATATACGTCAGGAGGTATAAGTATAGGACAACCAAGTAATTGTGAGTTTGAGAAAGGACTAACTTAAGAAATGCTCAAAACGACTACATAACGGATAAAGCTCAACCTGATGGCCTCTGCGATGAGGCGGATGAGAAGATGGTGAGGAAGATGAAGATGAGGATGACGATGATGAGTGATGAACCAGGGCATGACAATCAACATAGCGATGACGACAATACTCCTGATTAAGATCTGCTGAACATGAAATCGCCGAACAAGAAATGTATGGCAATGCCAATGTTCAGCGTGCCAATCGAACGTAGTGCATGACGGCAGTTCGCATTATTGTTGGCATTCTTTCTAGCGCGAAGCTGCGGACCAGAATACTACAATTCTTAACCCACGTACTGTACCCTAAACCCTGAAACCTAAACCCCAATCTGCATGAGCATTCTGGCTGTATTTGCGGTGAGACCCGGACTTCATATCTCTCCGGGGAAACAACGGATCCATGCTCACGACACCTACTGTATACAAAACTTAAGGAATATCACGAAAAGTCATTGGTTCCAGACCATCCACAAAATGCCAATGCACATTATTCCTATATTAATCCCCAGACCCTTATTAAATGAAGAGAAAGGTTTCGAACTCTCCCGGCAAGAGTCAATGTCTTTCCGAAGGAGTTCGCAGGCTCTTCGTGAAAGGCCTAGCAGGCACGAATCAAGGTCTCAGGGATTAATTAGGGTTTGGCCGGCCACATTTATAATTTATATAATTTACAGGGTCGGTTAAGGTGAAGGGAAGCAGAGCTAGGTGTAGAAGCACCAGAGCTCAACTTGAACCCTAAGCTCCAAGACACTGGTCCTAAAAACCGCTAGCCCCTTATACTTTAAATCCTAACTCCTAAACCCTGAAAGCCCTCACCCCAAAACCCTAAACTCCGAAACCCCAAACCGAAACCCCGAAATCCCGAAATCCTAAAGCCTAAACCCCGAAACCCTAAACCCTAAAGCCTAAACCCCGACGTCCTAAACTGCCAAACTCTGAACTCGGAACCCCAAGATTAGTTTTAGAGTTTGGGGTATGTAACAGTATTCCCACTGTGGGTGCGCTTCTTGAGAACTTGGGGTGCAATCCTTATTGCGCGCTTGCGTCCGTATGTAGTCACGCCCCAACCACCCCCAACTTTTCTCATTTAGGGTCTAGGGCTCACCCCCCAAACCCCCCTCAAGGGGGCTTTCTCGCTTCCGTGCATTTCGACACATAAACAACCACACAGCAAACCACAGCTGAGATGCACTGGTGTCGGGTTGTGGGTCCTCGCGGCCTGTGCCGGCCGCTCGACGAAAAGCAGCGGTTTCCAACAAACAGTCCGCCCCTCGTAAGGGCCGCTCGAAGTGTAAACACCGATTTTGGCAAGAAAGTCGTGCCCGCAGTCGCTTCGTAGGACAGTTCCGGGTCCCTGGAACTTGCCCGTCTTGGATCCACAGCACAGGCATCTAGCCGGAATCTGCCGGCCTGGGGCCCCAAACCCCTTTGGGTCAAAACGACCGCTAGGACCGGCCCCTGTGGGGGTACCCCCCAAACCCCTGAGGCCAGACCAAAAAGACGCCAATGGCTTGGGGTTTGGGGTGCTTCTTTACTGCCTGACGGCAGAGAGGTCATTAGCGGGGCGTCGTCACTACAGTCCTTGTATTCCGGGAGGTTTTACCCGCTGGGCCGGGGGGTCTCGGCAGTTTAGGGTTCAGGTTTCTGGCGTTTAGGGAAGGCCCCCCTGTAACTGGGCTCTCGTAAAGGAGTTGAATTCAAGTTACCATAGTTCAAGTGGTACAGTATAGGTTTTAGTTTAAGGTTTAGGGCTAAGGAATTCAAAATTAAGCTACCAAAACAGGGATCTATAGTACAGTAAATCATGTGGTTTCTGTATTATGGTAACTTAAATTAAATCCCCTAGCAAGAGTCCAGGTAAGGAACCCACAGAGCCCCCTTAATTGAGGAATACCTGAAACCTTTAAAGCGTGGACTCTCTAGGAATCCTTCAAGGAGCCCTCCAAAAAGCAGGATTTAGGTTTTGTCGTTGAGGGTTTAATGTCTATAGAGCATCAGTAAAGGAACCCCTAAAACAAGGCTTTAGGTTTTAGGGTTGAGAATTTCAGGTTTAGAGAACATCAATAACGGAATCCTTTACATGAAGTCATAAGGTCCCTTACGGGGTAAGGGCCGGGGGGGTAGGGCCCTGTCAAGGACTTGATAAGGGTCTAATAAGGCCTATCTATGGAAGTATAGTACCTGTCCCTACCCCCCTCCCCCCACCCCCCTCAATGAAGGGAGGCCTGGCAGGCACCGAAGGTCATCAGCATGTTCAAGCCGCAGCCAGTGAAGAAGCCAAGGGCGTTGTCCTGGGCTAGGGTTTAGGGTGAGGGGGTTAGGTAAGCAAGCCCTTCAAACACAGTGGGTTTTGTACGACCCGTCCGAAGAATACGCGAAACTCTTTTGAGATCGCGGTTTGTAAAACCATCGGATCAACCCTGCTACAGTTAAAGCCCAAGCACTAAACCGAAATCCTATGACCAAACCCTAATCCCCAAACCCCAAACCCAAAACAACTAGTTTCGAGATCGGCCAAATATCGGTTGTGCCTTTGTCGGCATCCGCATCGGCTCGCGAGGGACCCAAAGGGTCTTCCGTGTCGGTGCTGCCCTCGTCGACGGCGATGACCTTCAAAAGCGGCTTCAGGTTTACCGGATCCTTATACAAGGGTTTAGGGTTTAGGGATCAGGGGTTTAGGGGTTTTAGGGCTTAGGGTTTACGGTTTCGGGCTAAAGGGTGTAGGGTTTAGCGCTTCAGGGCTTTAGGGATTACGGTTTCGCGGCTGGCGGTTCTAGGGTTCAGGGTTGTAGGGCTGAGGGAAGCAGTGCTGCAGGGTTTAGGGTCATGTGGTATAGGGTTTAGGGTTTGAGGGTCAAGGATGACCCCCTTGAAGAAAAGCATGAAGATGCGCTGGATTCCTCAATGAACCTTTAACGGAACACGGAAAGGAGCCCGTCAAATGCCGCAATAGCCAAAAAAAGGTTCTGGGTACAGTACAAACAGCATTTTCATGAGCAAACAAAGGAACCCTCAAAGGAGCCCTTGAAGGAACCCTTCAAGGAGCCCTTGACGGAATCACGTGCTTCTGGAAGACCAAGATCTCCTGACACCAACTTTCCAAAGCCAACGGCCCAAAGAAACAAACGGTGAACCCTAAAGCTCAAAACCACCACCGAAGAAACATATCCTAAATGCCTGCACGCCATAAAAAAGTGCATCCTGAATGCCGAGGCGCCCTGTAAAGAACATCCTAATTCCACAACATCCCTTAAACAAGATCTATGGTTTTAGGGCTTAGGGAGCACATCCTACATGCCGGTATACCCTAGATCTTTAAAAAAACATCACAAATGCTTAAACTCCTGAACTCGCAAGCTCAAACCCTGAACTCTAAGCAAGCCTGAACACTAAATCCTATAGAACCCTTGTATAAGCCCTATAGAAGATCCTTTAAAGCTTTAAAGAACCATTTACAGCTGATCTCATGCGCATCTGATCCCCAAACCTCAAAACCCCTAAAACCCTAAACCCCTAAACCCCTTAAGCCCCTAAACCCCTAAACCCCTAAGCCCCTAAGCCCCCTAAACCCCTAAACCCCAAACCCTTAAACCCCACCTCATGCGGTAGGAGGCCAGCACCATCCGAGATCATGCACTTCATGGACTCCGCAGGCGACTGGCGAACTTCGCCCTTCCTGGCTTCAGGGCGTCGGTTCGAGGCTTCGCTCTTTTTTGTTTAAGGTTTGGGGTTGAGGGCTTAGGTTTTTAGGGTTCATCCTTTTTTTTGTTTAAGGTTTAGGGCTTAGGGCTTAGGTTTTTAGGGTTCGTTCTTTTTTAGGGCCCGCAAAAAGCACATATTCAAAAATAAGGATAGGGCTATCCCATATAAATCCCCTTATAATGAAGCCCAATAAGGTAGGGATATCATTATAAAATGCTTATGCTTATGTGCTTTTTGGGTCCCTGATTTTTTGTTTCAGGGGTTTAGGGTTTAGGGCTTAGGTTTTTAGGGTTTATGGCTAAGGTTTTTTGGGTTCAGGGTTTAGGGCTAAGGTTTTTTGGGTTCAGTGTTTAGGGCTTAGGTGTTTAGGGTTCAAGCTTTAGGGCTCAGGGTTTGGATTGCGGGGTTTAGGGTTTAGGGTGTAGGGTCTAGGGTTCAGGTGCGACTGCCGAAACTCGTGCTTTCCGCGTAGAAGGATTGATTGTGTTCTGGCTTGAAGGGCGATTATGAGATCTGAACGAGCTTTAGGACTACATGGGGTTCTGCAGGCGGCGGATTATGACTACCCAGAGCAGCTAAACAAATTCTCTATTCCCTGAACCCTAAACCGTAAACGCAGCATGCGAGACCCTGATAACCCAAAACCCCTGATGTAAACGCCGACAGCCCCGCATCCCAGACTCAAAACCTTGAAACCTAAACTGACCTAAACATAAACCTAAACCCGAATAACCCTGAACGCTAAGCCTTCATGACCTCAAGCCCTAAACCCTAAACCCGAAACCCCTAACCCCTAAACCCTAAACCCTCGAGCAATCCAAATCCCAGCATGGTACTCCAGAACCCAGAACCCGTTTGCCCTAAATCCTTATGATGCTTTGGACAACCTTGTGCAAACCCAAGTGGAGGCATTTAAGCGTGAACCTTCAAGCACGGTGTCGAAGCAATGCGAAAGCAAGTAGCACAAAAAACTACAGTCACTAAACCTAAACGCTGAACCCAAACCCCAGACCCTAAACCCTAATTGCACCCAAAACCAATACTACGACCCCGAGTAACCCAGGGTTAGAAAGGGCTTCCTTTTTGGTATTGGGTCGTTTTCATATAGGAACCTAAGACCACAAAAAAGGTAAAAAGTGCCCACTGGGAGACCAAAACTCTTCAATTCCTTATCAGTAACCCACTTGTCTAGTATCCGGGGAACCTTTGGGAGCATCTTTGGGCTTTTCTAGGGACCCCAAAAGGTTAAAGGTTACCTACTCTACTACTGGGGGAAGATGTGTTCGCTGGATATGTATGTACGGCAAAAAGAACTCGAATCATAGCTTAATAGCCAAGGCGCTGCCAGCTCTCCTCCCACCTCCCAAGGAGCGATCGCGCCATCCCAAAGCCTGCCCCAAAGCTTCGCTAGAGTTTAGGGCTTAGGGTTTAGGGTTTAGGGTTCAGTAGGGGTTTACGGCGCCAAAGCTTATCTCGTTCGTTGCTTTCTTGGCCGAGGGTATAAATGCGGCTCAGGATTCGGGGTTGAGTTTAGGTGTTTGGAGTGTCGAGCTGTTTTGTGGTGGAGCCCCCACTTGTTCAGGTCTTACTTTGATCCTGCAATAATGCACTTTGTAGGGCTGGTAAAGTATCTATACTATGGTTCATATTGAGATCTTACAAGAATTTCGCGCCTAGTAGGTTAAGATGGGGTCCGTGTATAGATCCTTAGAATTTGAGGACTTCAGCTTCCAGTTCAAGATTTGGGCTTTATGGTTTCGGGCATGAGTCTAGGAGTCACGACCTTGGCGCTCAATGCTTGGCGTAAGAGTTAGGATTAGGGAGACTCTTGGGGATATAGACCCTGTCAATACGGGCGCTTTCGAGCGAGCCGGGAGTAGGGTCAAGAAGGGTCCCCCTGAAGGCGTCTCCCTGATACTACCTACAGTAGAAGCCCAAAAGTTGGAAACCCAATAGCCTCAATCCTTAAGAGTAATCTATGGGGAATCCCAGCACTGTTTGTCCTTAATCCGGTTTCCAACTTTTTGGGGTTTACTGCAAGGTAGGGTCTCAGGTCAACCCTAAACCCTAAACCCTAAACCCAATGCCCAAGCACCCTGCACCCTGAGCCCCAATATCCGATGCCTATCCGGTACGCTAAAACCGGCATACTCGGATTTCGTCCCTACGCCTTAGGGCGCTAAGCCAGTTTCTTCACCCTAAACCCTGAACCCTAAACCTTAAACCCCTACACCCTAACCCCTAAACCCCTAAGCCCCAAACCCTAAACCCTAATCCCTTAACCTACCTAGACCCCCCAACTACCCTTTATAGTAGTCCCTAATTACCTCTTAATGAAAAATATTAGAGCCCTTTAAAGGGTACTTGGGGGGTCCTGGTAAACCCGAAACCCTCAGCCGGTTCCTTCGCAACTCTGTGTAGAACACATCCAAAGGTCTGCAGGGACCCCGAGCCGACGTTCTTCGATTCAAGCTTCACCCAGAGAGCCCGATACCCCTCAATTAAGGAATATAGCTTAAATCATAATATGAAGCCCCTTATGATTTAAGGTATATTCCTTAGTTAAGGGGTATTGGGCTCTCTGGGCAACACCAACGCCTTTTTGCTCAATAGTTTGGGTTTAGGGTTTTAAGGTTTAGGATTGCCTGGCAACCAATAACCTAATGAACAGATTATTGCTAGGATTAGAGTATACTCCTCCATCCTAAAGCTGAAACAAGGTTTTAGGCTTTGCGTTTGGATTTGGGGCTAAGGTTTCTTAGTTCCGGTTTGGGGGGCTTGGAGCTTGGGCACTGGGGCTCAGGCTTTCATACAGGGTTTACCAAACCTAAACCCTAAACCCTAAACACTGTGCCTCCATCGCTAAAGAAATGGAAGATCACGGCGCGATCTTCCAGTACCGACACGAGCTTTGAGAAGATGGAATCCAACCTTTGCAGTTTTAGGGCTTAGGGTTTAGGGTTCAGGGTTCAGGGTTTGGGGTTTGGGGTTTAGGGTTTAGGGTTGACCCCTGGGCTGCACCAAGATCTACATCTTGAAGCCTGAAGCCTTCAATCAATGCATGCATGGCTTAGTGACCAGGGATCTACATCTATACGAGTTTGAAACCCACGTCGAAAGCGCTGGTCTCAGTGATGTACACTACTACAAGTATGAAACCTTAAACTCTAAACCCTAAACCCTAAAGCCGAAGCCCTAAATCCTAAACACTGCACCCTTTCAGAACACACAGCCACGAACCAGATTTGAGCCGTGAGCAATCTCCAACTCGACCCGCTCGTTCCGAACACACGTGTAGGGCTTGAAACACTAGATTTGGGTTTCTAGAAATTTGTCTAAACAATTTTGCTTAAAGGATTTTGCAGGGCTACTGTCAGGGTTGGATACAGGGGCCTTTCAATATTGGAGTAGGGTTTTGCGGTCTGGTATACTTTAGCCAGCAAGTATGTATTCGGGCTTGAAAACCTAGGCATAGGACATCTCCAGCGTCGAGCTGATTTCAACGGTTGAAACCATTGGCCCCTAGTATGGGCCCTTAACCCTAGGATCCCTAAATACCTACTATATACCCTATATAGACTCAGGGTCCCCTAGAACCCCCTCAGAAAGGACTAAGGCTAAGGGTCCATATTAGGGGACCATACTTCTAACCTTAGATGATTGTGCGCAGGCTTAGGCTTTCGGGTTCCAGGATTCCAGGTTGGGGATGTCCAGCTTCGGGCTTAGGGTTTAGTTGATGAGTCAACCCTAAACCCTAAACCCTAAACCGGGTTCAGGGTTTAGGGTTTAGGGGTCTGAGTTGAAGTCTGAAAGAAGCTCAGGATGCCGTGTTCCAAGACTAGGGCCATAACAAAGAGGCTGGGGGTTTGGGGGTTCGCTGCTGCAGCTTGGAGAACATACACATGCTGAGGGACTAGGGCTTAGGAATTTTTAGGCGCGTGGTTGTAGGTTTCAGGGGTAGTGGAGCTTTCTCGAACGCTAAAGCACAAAAACCTTACCCTTAGCCCTAAACCCCTAGGTGAACACGATCTGCACGAGGAGCATGTCATCCCGGCCAACTCGCGCCGGCCCGAAAGCCAGTACCTTCTGTTTACGATACTCGGAGGTTCATGGGCAGGCATAAGATATAAGTCACTTAATGTGGGCTGTAACTATAGTTACCCTACCTGTAAACCTACCCATGAACCTCCAAGTAGGGGCCTTGGCCATCAGAAAAGGGCTCCGTTAAAGGATACCATTAGTTTTAAAGTTGAATCCTAACGGGATTACGGGCTTTGGGGGTTTAGGGTATATAAGGGCTTGAACAAGTCAAAATATGGTTCTGGGATTTTTATACTAAGGTACCCTTGCGGGTAATGCGTGAAGAAAACCTTGTTAAGAGACCAGCACTGGGCTTTTAAGTAACCAGGGAGAAAAAAGTATAAACTTTTATTTCATAATGGTTCCTTTAAGAAAAAAGTATTAAAGTATGGTACTCCAAAGCCCAGAGCAGGTACCCCGGCACCACTTTGCGTCCAACGGTCAATGGCCGGCTGCAAGTCCTTGGGCCAATCATCAAAATGCAAAACTCGTCGTACTGGCGCGCGTAGGAAAGCGAGTACGAGTATGAGTAGGAGTCGCAGTAGTTGTCGTAGTCGTCGTAATAGTCGTAGAAGCAGCAGCAGCAGGAGTAGTAGTAGTAGTAGCAGCAGCAGCAGCAGTTTCAGTGGCAGCGGCAGCGGCAGGGGCACTGGCACTGGCTCAACTTCTAGCGAACCCACAACCTTTCAGCAGGACCGGCGGTGGGAGTGAGGAACAAGTTGGCCAAGGATCATCGAGATGAGAGCCGCCGAAGCCACAAACCACCACGATGGGACTCTCAGAATCTCTGCATGCGTAATATTCCTGGGTTGTTCTTCAACCCCACCGTGAATTTTTACTTTATTCAGTTCCTCAAGTACTATTTTAAACGAAAGGCGTTCTTGAAGAACTGCCGAGATTCGACGTCGACCATAGATGAAGCCCAGCACACCAAGCACAGCTGCTGGCAGACGATGCGAGCCGCGCGATCCCACGAATTCTCGCTTGAGAACTGGAGCAATTTCGCTAGGAGCAGGACAACTCGCTTACGATTCTCGCGCTTCCAGGCCAAATAGAGCAAATCTTTGATCGACTCTTCAAAAGCGGACATGTCGCTCTTTTCTTATGATCAGATTCTCGAAGCTTCTTCCAGGCCCCCTGCTCAATCTCCGACAGAGATCCCTGCACGTCCCTAAGAGTGCCATGGGCACTGCTGGCTTGCACACAGAGCCTCAGCACTGTTTTCGGGATTTACATAAGGCAGTTAACTATGAGCAATATATTGAGGTCGTACAGTTGGCCGTATATTTCCCGTCTTCGGGAAGTTTAAAGCAAAAAGCTAACTGAGCACAGAGCAATTCTGGAATTGGCGCTGCAGCATCAAATCGCTTGCCAGTTTCGCGTGTATCTGCAGGCACAACCTAGGTTCCCAGCAGCCCCTTCGTTATGAGGGCAGCCCGCAGCCCTTTTAATCCTACTGTTCACTCCAATAGTAAGCAAAGCCACGTACCAAGAACATGTTCCAGGGTACTACTGCAAAAACCCAGGAATCCTAAACCCTTCACCCAAACCCTAAAGACCCTAAACCCTGAATCCTAAACCCTGGAAGACCTACTACAGGGGCCTTAATGATTAGAATAGGGTTTGGGGGCCCATTGGAACCCCCAAAATAGTACTGGTATTTCTCGTCAGCCCCTAAAACCCAAAACCCTGAATCCCAACCCTGGAAGACCCAGCAGCCTAGCAACAAGGTCCTTGTCTTTCCTTGGCTGACTTCTGAACCCCTCCAAAAAGTTAAACTTTTGGCCGCTTTATTTTGGTTCATATAGAAACCTAAAAAGTTTTAAAGTCCTAAGATCCAACCAGAAGAACGCCAAGTTTCAACTTGAAGCTCACCCAGCCCTCTGCTGGCCCCACTCCTCGATGGAGCCTGTAATGTAGCCGACTCCCTATGACTTCAAGCCTTAGTTGTCGAGTAGGGTTTAGGGTTTAGGGGTTTAGGGTTTAGGGTTTAAGGTTTAGGAAGCCAAAATCCGTCTCAACTTTCTGTTTTCTGGGGGAGTATGTATGCCAATAAAAAAGGTTTATGAACTCCAAACCCCAACCCTAGACTTCTAGACCCTGCAACCCCTATAAAACCCTACAAACCCTTGGGCCTTGGGTTTAGGGTTTAGAGTTTCATACCCCTCAAACTCAGCAGCCAAGAAGCTCCTCCAGTATTGACTGGCTAGCCAGCCTCTCCTCCTTCTCCTAGGTTCCCCAGTAGCCCCTTAATAATTTGGGTACCCTTTTTCCTACTATTCGGCTTGAATAAAGGAACCCAAAAAGAAAAAAAGGGTACAAGGGTACTACTGGAGAACCAAGTCTCTGCGGAGGCTAGCTCCCTACCGCTTCGCACCAACAGCCCTCCTCTCTCGCCACCAACGACCCTCCAGAAACGTGCCATCCATGATCAAGCTCCTTTAGGGTGCTTAATAAGATAGCGTTGTGGAGTATATTATGGTACAACCATAGCAAAGAACCCTAAAGAATAGTAATAGTATTAGTGATTTCTCAGGCGTCTATATTAACCGTGGTGGAATTCTTGTCGTGGTGCCGCAGTGTCATTTCCTGAGAAAACAGAGGATCTCTCATTCCATTTGCCTACATGCCCTGGTAGGGTTTGAGGTGTACGCTTTGCGGCTGTTCAGGGTTCAGGGCTTGTCACAAGAGCAATGCAACTGCCTGAAAACGCAAGCTCACGTTGAGGCTTGTTACTTGAGGCTTCACCGTAGAATTTAGGGTTTACCCCTAAACCCTAAACCGTTTAGGCTTTGAGTTTCGGGAATTTCGGGAAAAGGGTTGCTACACCCGAAAGCCGATCATGTGATGTTGCACAGCACAAGAAGGAGCCAAACGCTGATGTGACGGGTGCCGCTTTGTTCCTGTAGTTTGGGATTGAAACCCTGACTTCTCAACCCTCCACGGAAATACGAAACCCCGATGTCCTGAAACCACAAACTGAAACCTGAAACCCTAGAACCCTGAATCCTAATGCCGAATGCCGTCAACTTGACCAGTCACAGACCTTGAGAAGAAGAATCCCCAACATCAAAGGAACCCGCCTGTGAGGAAACTCACATATCCGGTTTATGGGAGGGGGGTCTCATGCGAGGTCCCACAGTCGCGTGTGCTGAAACCTCGCGTTTAACAGTCCACGCAGGTCATTCTTAGGGCTCACATGACCCAAACCCCAAGCCTTAAACTCTAAACTACTAGCCTAGACCCCCCAACTACCCTCTGATATACCCCAAGTACCCACTATTAAGGGACATAAGGCCTCCATTAAAGGGCCCTTGGCGTGTCCTGGAGGATGTAGGGTTCAGGGGTTAAGGCTCCATTGAGGGCTCAGGGCTGAGGATTCACGGTTTAGGGGCTTGTCGTCCAAGCGGATACTGATGCTATGGCAGTCGTCTGTGCTTCGTACTGCAACTATCATAACAATCATTCTTGGCAAGTTTTAACTTTAGATATGAAACAGGAATCTTCGTCCAGTGTCCGTTGTGTTAGATCTTTCGACCAGCGAGTACTTCTATTTTCCCCGGCGATCCTGAACGCTAAACCTTGAACCCCGAACACCAAACCCTACACGCTGAACCCTAAACCCTAAGTGTTTCAGTCGATGTTGCCGTGCCAGGCCAGAATTCAGCTGCCTGATAGCTCTCTACGGGCCGATGCCCCAAAACCCTGTACAATAAACATGCTGTGAGTGTTTAGTTTCTTGTTTGAAAGCGTCTACCCTTCGGACCTGTTACTCTCGCAGCCAGTCTTCGGTTTAGGGTTTATAGGGCTTAGGGTTGCAATCCCCGGAACATGAAGGCCTGCAGAGTGGTTCAATCAATAACTCCTTTCTACTCAGTGTGTTCCCAGAGACTCCAAAGCCAAAACCCCTTAATTAAGGAATATTCCTAAATCATATTAGGGATCCTACTATAAGGAATATTCCTTAATTAAGGAATATTGGAGTCTCTGGTTTCTCTTCTCCCAAAGCCTAGAACCTTAAGCCCCCAACCTCCATCTCCTCTGCCTAAACCTATCACGGAACCCGAAACCCTAAACCCAAAATGAATACGGGCCCAGAATGACCACATAAACATGAGGATCCTAGGCATTTGTGGAATCCTCCTGTTTAGCCTCCTTATACCGCCTTCTACCCCAAACCTAGGAGCGCGATGCTCGTAAACATACATAGCTATATATATATATACATATATATATATGTATATATATATATACATGTATACATATATATATATATATGTATATATGTGTGCGCATGTGTACATATATATATATATACATACATACATACATACATGTATGAAGAGATATACGGTTCAGTGTTTAGGGTTGAGGGTTTAGGGGCTGGTTTGCTCCCCTAGTGAACCCAGGAACCCTGAACCTTCAAACCACGGCCTCGGTCCCTTCGCACGAAACGCGCGGCGAAGCACTTCATGAGCCTTGCCTCGAGACAAACCCAGAGAGCCCAATACCCCTTAATTAAGGAATACCTAGACACCCAAAAGTAGGTAGAATAATGGCCCAAAACCTATAAACAGCTACTATTCTACATACTTTTGGGGTCCAGGTATAGCTTAAATCAGAATATGAAGCCCCTAATGGTTTACTTACATGTCGGGTGTCAAGGGTAGTTCAAGGTTAACCTTTTACCGAGATCTGTCACTTAATTCATGAGTTTACATTGGAGGCTATCACCTACCAGTAAAGAGCGATATGACGGACACG
>BGNK01001277.1:135657-150550 GCA_003297005.1 Symbiodinium sp. clade A Y106 | reverse complement strand
CAATGTGTTGAAGTTTCTTGGACTTCGGCTTTCTTGCTTCCGAGGGCCCTGACGGACGTACTTTTTCTTCTCTTCGTTCCTTCAGCATTGAGAGGCGTCCAACACGTTACGATCTGCACATTTCAATTTTGCAAGAGCTTTTTGTCGTGCACTTGTTGTTTTCATTAAGCTGGAACGTGTCCCCTGGTTTTGGGTCCGAAAAATTGGGNGCAAGAGCTTTTTGTCGTGCACTTGTTGTTTTCATTAAGCTGGAACGTGTCCCCTGGTTTTGGGTCCGAAAAATTGGGATGGTTTGGGGTCCGCGGGGGGTGGCCTCCCCAGTAGTCACGGGAACATGCCCAAAAAAACAGAAGAGCCAGCTGGATTGTCACCGGATCCCTTTTTTTGCAAGAGCTGGATACTCCATAGTTTTTAACAAGTTTAAATGGAGGTGGAACCCATGCACGGTTTTGTGCAAAGAGCTGCCGTTTGGCGTTGTAGTCCAGATCATATCCCAAACGGTGTCAGCACTTCTTGAAAACATGCATGAATCAAAGCATGTTGCTCGCACTGCTCCAGCAGTTGAGACACTCTCGTTTGCCGCATTGCTCTCCGGAGGTGGAGGAACGACACAGAGAAGATAGCATGGCTCCGCGCAAGCATGACACGCACAACTCGAAGTGTTTTTGGGATGTGGTGAACGCTGGTATTTGCGAGGAATTTGCCGCACCTTTTGACAGAGTCGCGCGAAGTAGTGGGGTACGGAGCAAGTTGAAACTGTACAGTACGAACATGCGACGTTTCAGTCAAGCAGAATAGAAAGAGCTGGAAATATTTGAGAAAGTCAAAAACGGCTCTGCAGGAGGTTTAAGAACCAGATGCACGAACCGAGCGTTGATTTTCCAAACCACAGAGGAGCGTACCGAAAAATGACTTGAACTCTCTCCTTGAACCTTAAGCCCTGAGTTCGTCAGTTCTTGCAAGCCAAACCTTCTCGAGCTATGCTTTGAACCAGGCTAAGCATGGCTCCAAAAACAAATATCAGTTGGATGACTCCGTCGGAAACACTCCAACGACTGGGTCTTGGCTGGGGATCTGAAATGGGCTTGGGGTGACGTTCCGAAATTTGTCTTCTCCTGGACCCTGTTTTGGCTTTTGTCTGATTTGACGGCCCCATTTTCGAGACCGAAAAACTCTTCGAAAACCTGTGCACCACAAGGGGCCTGTTGGCGCTGCACTTGGTAAGAATGCAGCAAGTTTCAACTTGATGGACACATTGACAGACTCCCCACAGTAACAGACCTAGAGGAAACGAAATTGCAAGCTGCATCGGGCAAACTCATGTGGGAGCCTCCAGAGTATCTCGGATTTTGTTTCGACTTTCATTTTGACAGGTTTGAAGAGAGCTCATGTTCGAGCGAACCTGTGACTTGTTGAAAAACTTGAAAAAAAATTTGTTATTTCTGTGAGACTGCTTTGTTTTTCTTCTTTTTGTTTTTTTCTGTTTGCTTTGTAGTGTCTGTGCTGCAGCACACAAAAGATAAAACTTTGGTCAAGTTGGCAGAAAAAGGTTGAAGGCCCTTTAAGCTTCCTTCGAGCTTCCTTAAGCTCCTTTCAGTCTTTTAAAACTCTTCCTTTGAGTTCTCCGTTGAAGCTTCCTTGACTTTTCGGAGATCAAGGCAGAACTTGGATGCAAAAAGATTTGTGCTGTGCGAACAGCATGCTGAGCGCTCCATCATCTGTCAGCAGAAACACAAAACTCTCGCACTTAGTCTCATGTTGTCTCACCTTCTAAGTCGAGTAGTCTCATTAGAAGGAGCAATTGATGCGGATTCGCCAAGTTGTGAGATGCAACTGGAGCACTAAAATTACCAGCAGTGCAAGTGGTACTGGTTAGCCAGTAGTTTTAGCAGTACTGGTAGTTTTAGCAGGTTCTAGTAGTGCTAGTACTACTCGCAGTACTCGTCGTAGTAGTACTAGTAGTACTGGTACTTGTAGTACTAGAAATACTAGTAGTACTAGTAGTACTAGCAGTACTAGCAGTACTAGTAGTACTCGTAGTACTAGTAGTACTAGTAGTACTAGTAGTACTAGTAGTACTAGTAGTACTAGTAGTACTAGTAGTACTAGTAGTACTAGTAGTACTTGTAGTACTAGTAGTACTTGTAGTACTAGTAGTACTAGTGGTACTAACAGGTAGTACTAGTAGTAGTAGTGGTAGTAGTAGTAGTACTAGCAGTACTAGTAGTACTAGTAGTACTAGTAGTACTAGTAGTACTAGTAGTACTAGTAGTACTAGTTGTACTAGTTGTACTAGCAGTACTTGTACTAGTAGTACTCGTAGTACTCGTCGTACTAGTCGTACTAGAATACTATAAATACTAGCAGCATTAGTAGTACTAGTACTCGTAAGAGGACCAAAATTGCAGAGTTCAGGTGTTGGTCCAACCATGTCAGAAAGGCCTGAAGAGTTGATGGCTTGACCTTGAATATGACCGCAGCAGCGTTTCGAGAGTCTCGACATAACGCTGTCCAAGCATGGACAGTGCATGAGTCCCCATGCGGTTTCGAGCGTTACAAAGCTGGGCTTGTA
Organism: Symbiodinium sp. clade A Y106; assembly: GCA_003297005.1. Lineage (NCBI taxonomy): Eukaryota > Dinophyceae > Suessiales > Symbiodiniaceae > Symbiodinium > Symbiodinium sp. clade A. The sequence goes on along the minus strand of BGNK01001277.1, from coordinate 147,978 downwards.
CATCTTTCCGGAAGAGTTCAGGCCTTAAGCACAGCAGTGAGCCAGAACATGCAACATCAGTTTTTGGTTTCAAGTCCACGCAGTTCTGCCAAAGGCCATGACCACGCAGATTCCGGTGAATGGCAGGGATGCTTGCATTGAGTCAACAGGGGACGTGGTAGCATTTGTGCAGGGAGCCAGTTTTCACCGAGCATCGGCATAGAAACCTCCCACAGGATGACATGGAAGATGTATGACGTCAGTCGTAAGCTGTTAAGTAAGCACAGCAACACAGCACTTGATAGTTTTAAGCTCTTTCAATCGAGCCCAGCAGACGGCAGATGGGAATCCTTCAGTAAAGCGGCAAGGGTCCAATGAACTGATGATGCCGTCATCAGCGTGATCACAACAGCAACAACAACAACACTAAGCGGGTAACCCCCTGTAGGTTATTCCAGTCTCGTAGAAGAAGTGATCCAAATTCTGGTGCCCCATCTGTTGTTCTGACCCCCCGTCTCCAGGAAACGAGGGTTGTTGTTTCCATTCCAACAGAATAGAATCTGGATCTTCGGGTGTGGTTCGGATCCCCCCTCACAACAAACGCAAGTTTGCGAGCTCGTGTATTCATGCGTTTTCCCGCCTTTTTGGTGTTCGGCAGAACAATATCGAACCTGCAAAAGGGACATGCGCCAAGGATCTCGAGCCTTTGCTCCTGAGCCGACTTTGCGATCGGGGTGCAGCGCTGCAGCCCGACAACCTCATCATCACAAGGCGTCTGCCTTGAAGGGCTGATGTCGCTGACGATTCAAGCTCAGGGCTTCTCCGCAAATGCCGAATGAGTGTTTAAGTCGCATGGCATAGAAGCACCGCCCATTGTCTGAATTGGTTTTTGGTGAGCAGGGAAGCCATTCTCTTGGGCATCCAGGGGTTTGAGGATCGTGAAATTGCGAGTCTTCAACACCGGCCGTGGTCCAAGTCGAATTCTTGTGACAAGCAAGGGGGACTGGGTCGCACTACAGGACACCGTCCGGCTACGTGACACAGACTTATGCGGAGCACCGCCGGCGGGCAACTTGGCTGAATGCACATGGTGTTGTCAGCGTTTTCTTCTTCGATGAGGTCTTCTGCTAGGAGTACCAGTCTCTGTGGAGAGCAAGACTTTGTTGCTGGGTTTTGGCCTTGCAATCCCTTGCGACATCTCCGAAGCTGTTGTACCGGTGCTTGTCGGCTTGCAGTTGCCACGTCCAGGTGAGAATTTGTACATTCAATAGCGACGTAACTTGCCAAGACTGTTCATTTATAGTGTCGTCGTAATAGGCTTAGGCGGTCCAGTATTGAGTTCCTTTTCCTGCCGCGCGTCGTGTGCACATGTCTGTACTGCTTGTTGGCCTTTTTAGGAAAGCTCGCTAAGGCGAAGCAGCTGGGATCTGCCCTGACCAAATGGGGAGTGAACTGTGAGGACTCGGGGTCTTGGGATCACAGTTCTCTCAGGGACTTGTGTGCAGCCTTGTCAGCAGGTGCAAAGATATATTTTGCGGAGCATTGAACTCCAGACATGTGCAAGTCGTGCTGTAGCAGCTCGGCACCCTGCTGTCCAATTTTATCCACGAGCGGGTTTGGTGCGACTCACGGACGGGACGCGGGGGGTCGCAGGAAGCCCAAGGGCGGCACACACATCGCACAATTAAAGACTTGTTTCTCATCCTACAAGTACAGAGCCGGTTCATAGATCTTGCTCGGGAATCTCAGCACGTGGAAGCTTGCACGAGGGTTCATCTCTACATGCGAGTTGCACTTTTGCGGCGATTGGCTTGGTCAAGAAAGAAGGCCAGTCGATGCAGTCTTGTCGTGACAGGATCGCGTGGCAACTCTCATGTGGAATACAGGCCGCGCTTTGATCGGAGATGCGCAAATGATGAAATCCGGGCAGCAGCCTGTGTGTATCTCATCGTCCATGGCTGTGGCTCATGTCTTCAATTCCCCGAACCGTGTCATACGTATCCCGACACAGCCAAAAACTCTTTGGTGACTTGTGCCAGTGACTGCCAGTGGGTGTCGCTGGGAGGTTGGCACTTCGAATGCTACCACGCCATTGCCTGCATCGGTGCAGTTCTGCACACTTTGAACCTTAGCCCCGTNTTGGTGACTTGTGCCAGTGACTGCCAGTGGGTGTCGCTGGGAGGTTGGCACTTCGAATGCTACCACGCCATTGCCTGCATCGGTGCAGTTCTGCACACTTTGAACCTTAGCCCCGTGGCGGAAGTATGGTCTTGATTGCTTTTGTTGTGCCAGAGACCTTTTTTCGCATCTAGACGTTCTGCATGTTTCGAGATGGGCATCGGATCATGGTTTTTGACGCGTGCTGCGACCTTTGTTCTGAGCACACGGACGGAGAGAAGAAGTACTCGCAGCCAGATGCTGTTACGCAGCTCATACCCTGTCACAGCCAAGGGCTGAATCCTTCAGACCTGGAGTACATCATTTCTCATGCCCAGGCTTGTCTTGTCTTGTCTTGTCTTGTCATGATTCCGAAGTTTCAGGGTTTCCAGGCCTTCCAATCTTGCTCTTGGGAGGATCGCGTCATCATTGTCGATGCGGTTCTTTGCACAGTATTGAAGCAGGCCAAGAGTGAATCGAGACTTGCGGGCGAATTCAGTCAGCGCGCCTCGACACAGATCGATGCAGTTGCATTAGCCTCGGTCGAGCTCTTTGTCTTCGTGGGCGAGGACGGCGGCATAGCTGCAAATCCAAGCTTGGGGCCTTGAGACGGTGGTAGAAGAGCACGTGGCTTTCGAAGGTGAGGCTGGCAAGTGGTCTCTGCCCCCAGAGATCGAGACCTGGCTGCAAGTGGAGGGTTCAGACCAAGGGTCGCAGTCTCGTGTGTGCGAGGACGCGCGAAAGGCGATCGACTACGATGCCTTTCTCGCGTCTGGTGATCAGGAGCGCCGTAAGCTTCACCAGACTCCATGACAGCGAAAGCCAAAGAGGACTTTGAATGGCCCTTGGTGCCGGAAACCTCGACTATGGGCTTGTGCATCGTGGCTGCATGTGGTGTGTAGATTTTTTGGTCCTATTAACAAGGGGCTCCCGGTCTTCTGCCCGGCTAGTCTGCGGCGACTTACCCTTCTGTTTGCAAGCAACAGTTTGCTCCAAGAGTGCTGGCATCTGCTGCTAAAGACACTGTAGCCTGTGTGGGCGAAACGGTGTAGGTTACACCTCGGGCACGACCGGAAGACCGAAAGGAGGGCCGGGAACTTTGCTTTCTTGGGCTTCCTTTGGCAAGAAGCATTCGAAGGATCCGCTCGAGGATGCATAGGATCACGTCAATGCGGTGTCTGGCATGGCCTAGCCAGATCTAGCCAGTCTTTGGAATTCCAGGTAGTATTTTTGGACCTGTGGTCGATGGGGTCTGTGAAGTTGAAACCGGACGAGCTTGCGAAGCTGCAGACTTTTTTTATGTTCTTGAAGATAGTTAATTGCTGGGTGCAACACGTCTTCTGTTTATGTCATCTTGAACCAGCGACAGCACACAGAAGATATCTTCGACGGCCTACGCCCTACCAATAGGACCTGCTACCGACCAGGAGTTGGTTACTCACAGCGCGCGACGTACTTGCACACGCAGCTCGGCCAGGGAAGCCGAAGGCACACCGGTGAAATGCTGTTGAAGAGTGTCGATCATGTGAGGCTCATGTCCAATGGCGTGGATCAGCTTGGCATCTCCGGGCGCAGTGTCGTGCTCCCGCCGCTTGGAATGATGCTTGTGCCATCACCGAATGAGAAGACCCACAACCAGTGACTCCTGGTGGGGAACAGTGTGTGCATGCAGTGTTATTAGGAAGCATTGCACAGAAGACTGTACTTCAATCCCTTCTGAGCAGGTTCGTTCCCATGTTCCATGTTCTCAGTGGCTTGGCTTGACTGGGACGTTGCTGCGGATGCAGGGCACACGAAATGCGACACCTTGGCTATGGCTTGCTTGCTGCTGCGAGTACTCGGTGGAAGGCTGCTTTCCGGCTTGCGGTCAGTCTCCGATGCATGTTGAGGTTGGGGGGTGCCCTTCAACATCCTCATGATGGGCTGCCGTGCTGTGTTCCCTTCCCACTTTACGGATGCAGGCACGTTGCGGGGCTGTGCTGTAGCTGCGCCATCTCAGCCGATGTCAGTTCGTACTCGAATGCCATTGTTTGCCCCGGCCAGGGTCGCTTCTTCAGATGTTCGGAGACTGGAAGCCTGGCAGCGCAGATGTCCAACGCTTGTCTGATAGGGGTAGGTTCAACTTCTTGGACTAAAGTTAGCTGAAGCCCAGGAACCGCCAGCCCCCGGATCCCTGCATCAGTACCAGTAGCCTCTCGTTCAGACTGCAAGTGCACCGGCTTCCGGTGTGTTTTCCGAGGAAAGTGCAGCTCTCGTGCGGCGTCCCGACTGTCTGGCAGGGAGTTCGAGCGCAGATCGAGAAAGAAGGCCTGGCCGGAGTTTGCCTTTGGAAGCGTACCGATCTCTGGCTGTCCTGTTCGACCCTCTTCTCGCAGCTTTGTCGAAGACCACTTGCCAGCATCTCACAGCATATTGGCTAAAGCCACTCCGGCTCTTACAGGTTGCAGGAATCACGTCCGCGAAACCCAAAACGAGCTTCAAGTAGAATGTCGCCAGATCCTGTCCGCAAATTGTAGGGCTTGAACATTCAGGTTCCGCAGCCACTGTACCAAACATGGTCCTGGACCTCTGTCCCGAGTTCTACGTCGGTAGCAAGGAAAACCTGGAGAACCTGGTTTGGCAACCGGAAGCAGAAGAACACCAACGGCGCCGTTGGTTGGCACCCAAAGTCGAGGTGGCAGCACCAAAGCTGGTTCCAAACAACGTGCCCAACGCAGTTCCAGCTTTTTTTTCAGTTTCAGCCCCAACCGTTCCCACAGTCGCCCCAAGCTCGGAGCGTGCACACCGCAAGACAACCATGGCTCCTTGCACTATTTCCCAGACATCTCGAGGACCCGAGATTTCCCAGACACGTGTGGCCGCTCATGCCATCGCCGGTTTCCACCAAGTTGCAACTCGCCCAGCCCCAGTTGCGTCGGTTCTGGGCCGGAGCCGCTACCAGGCGTTCCCACGCACAATCCCCCATCCTGCCGTGTTCATGAAGGCAGTCCCGCAACCGGCCCCTCCGGTCACCATTCGGGTTGTGCAGCCCGCCGTGTACATGCAGGTGCAGGCGACCCCGCAACCACGGCCAGTTTACCCCATTCGCGAGACGTCCTTCCTCGGAGGATATCAGCCCATTGTGCACTCCTCCGTGTACGTTAGCAATCCCGTGTTTCTTCCGCCACGAATACTCGGGCGGGCCTAGTCTTTAGCGCGGCGTATGTGAAGGCTTGGGCGAAGCTTTCGTGCCAGACCTATGGAGTTTCACCATCGATAAGAGGGGGTTCGAGCCTACTGCGACCTTTCAGCCACTAGGCTCCCAAACCGCGAACCTTAAATCGTGAGTCCTATACTAACATGTTTAGCATTGGAGAAGGCAAATTGAGGTAACCCACATAACTCCGTCCATGGAACGCGATGAAAAGCCTGAAGCCCTACGTGTGAACGTTTACTGTATTGTGACTGTCTTCGTCTAGAACGTCCAAGCCAGCGAAAAGCACTAATTATCCATCATGTCGACGAGGCGGTAGGATGGAAGATACGAGTTTGACGTTTCCCATCGCTTGAATCCTCTACTGTAAGAGCCCTTCCCCGCTCTTCCCAGGCCGAAAAAGGCTTGGATTAGATTCATTAGAGTTTTGAATGACAGCGTATCCGGTCCTCCAGTAGTGCCCTTTCATCGTTTTCTCTTCTTGCTATTAGAAAGGGTACTCGAACGCTCAATAAGGCATTGAGGTGCTACTGGTGAACCGTATGACAGCTCCTGTGTCCCCTTGAAAATTCGGCCACAACCGGTGCCTATGAGCCCGCTGGAACTGCATGCTGGCTTGAGCCGAAAATATCTGGTTGGTCTCGTGGCCTCGAGTCCTTCAGCTAAGTTACAGGCTGGGGGCTGGCTGTCCGAAGTTTGTCATGGGGCTTTCGACGAATTCTGTTTTGTTCTTGTCGATGGGGGTTGGAATTGGCCTGGACCTGTTGATGATATTGATGTCGAGCAGTAGTAGTCGTCGTCATCGTGGTGGTCGTCATCGTCGTGGTGGTCGTCGTCGTCAGGGTCGTAGTGGTAGTGGTAGTGGTAGTGGTAGTAGTAGTGGTAGTAGTAGTAGTAGTAGTAGTAGTGGTAGTAGTAATGGTGCTAGTAATAGTAGTCGTGGTAGTGGTAGTGGTAGGAGTAGGAGTAGGAGTAGGAGTTGGAGTAGGAGTAGGAGTAGGAGTAGCAGGAGTAAGAGCAGGCGTGGGAGTAGGAGTACAGTAGTGACAATGGCGGTAATCGTGGTAGTCGTGCCGTAGTTCTAATAGTGGTATTTGGAGAACCGGTACAGTGGTGCGATTCGTTTCAATAGTGGTAGTGGTAGCGGTAATGGTAGTGGTAGTGGTAGTAGTGGTAGTGCAAGTAGCAGCAGTAGACGGAGGAGTAGATGTGTTAGTGCTAGTGGTAACCGCCACTATCGGCCTGCCCAGCAACAGCTCAAGAATTGTAGAGATATCCCACTGCTTCCATCACAAGCCAGTCGAACATGGCAAGTTGCACATGCGCCAACAGCGCCACCATCCCAAATCTCTGCCCACCTTCCTTTTTGAAGGAGTCGCGAAGTGGAAGCCGGCGCTGGCTTTGCAGCGCCTCGTCTGCGGAGGCAAGGGTTTGGGTCCCGAACAGTGGCAGCTTGGTGGGGTTCGCGACAGGTGTCAAGATCGTGGCACGCGGGCCCACGAAACCGGCCATCCATCTCAGCATGTTTAAACATCTGTGTATCTGTATCTTTTTCATGTATATGTGATTATTCACTTCATACCTGTATTGGTGCCGTCCATAACTAACATGCATGCATGCTGTTAGTTAGTTAGTTTGTTTATTTGTTTGTGTTTGGTTGTTGGTACATCTGCATAATGTGTATTTGTATGCATATGCATGTTCATTGGATGGATGGGGATATGGTGTGACGTCTAACATGATGTAAGTAGATAAACATCGACGTATAAATTTAGACACAAGCAAACATGTGTACATATGCACCTGTTTGTCCATCCCATCCCATCCCATGCCATCCCATCCCATCTCATCCACCCACCCATCCATCCTTCCCTGTCTGAATGCACGCATGCACGCAAACCATTTATGTGCATGTGTGCCTTGTACATGCATGAGTTTTATACGTAGATGTATAAAAACTTGCATGGGTGCACCACCTGTATTGGGCCCGTCTTAAGATGCGAGCAGAGTTTGGCTTCGGAGGCTCGGCCCCGGCCCCGGAGATGATGCGCTGGTACTTGGCCACTCGGCTCAGAGTGCAGCCTGAGGATTTCCGGATGCAGATTTCCGAGTCCGAGTTACGGCGTTAAGATGTTCTAAGCTACTTGCCCGGCCCTCGTCCTCAAGGTTCGAGATAGGAGTGTAAGGCAACCATGTACACAGGTCTTCCGGCATGCCGCTTTATCTGCTTTGTGCGGATAGGTCTCAACATGGGCGATAACGATTCCGTGAATTAGGGTTTGCGGTTTGGGGTTTAAGACATTCGCATGTAGTGAGCTGGCTTTTAAAGCAAGGCGGATTTGTATGCAGGCGGGGGATTCGGGCTTAAACATAGATTTTAGTTTCTGCAAATTGACATGTGCAGCTGATGGCAACAAGCATGGGAAGTGAAGATCTGCTGCCTAGAAGTCTTTCAACCGACCGGGATAACCTGCGACGTGTAGCGGCGCCAAGCTCCGCATGCAGAGGAAACCCTTCTTGTCTTTCATGTGCAGACATGCTTGCAGCTACCCATGTGTCGCTCGGAAATACAAGGACCAGCTGGGCGTGGAGTTCATCCAGGCTCTGAAACCTGGAGGTGTTTCAGCGGTCTGGGAATGTACGGATGGGTGGAGTTCATGACTAGTTGACTACTTCATGCATGGTCGCCAACGGCTTCCCTTAGTAACACAGCTGGGTGGCTGCAGCTTTGACGGCAGACAACTTACCATGCCAGACCTGATGTGAAGTTATTTCCGCCGATACATGACAAGGTGTGGGGAATGACGGAGACGAATCCACTTGGCTCGACACTACGCTGCAAAGCATCATGTTTCGTCTTGCAACTCTGAGCTTGACTGCGTAGGTTCGTAGAGTTGTTCGTGTGGCTCCGCTTTCAGAGCTTGACGGCTGGTCAAGTCAAGCAGGGCTGATCCTTTGGGTTTTTCGAAGAGGCTACGACTTCAGAGGCAGAGCGAGGTTGTTGTCGAGCGAGCCCCCGATCCTCATATGCATACTACACAAAAGGTGTTGTCAAAACTGCAGCGAATCGGCAGTTGTGATTCCTGATCCGGGAATACCGAACGCCGAAGGATGCGCCAGCACAAACTCCACTTGCAGTCACTGGCATGGTCGTCCTTTGTTTTGGCAAACCCTGTCCTATTTAGGAAAATATGGACAATCTGAACTTCATTTCACGCTGCGACAGCCCACGGACCGTTCGTTCCCTTGAAGGGATCTGTAGGTTTCCTTCAAAGGGATCTGTGAGGGATCTAGAGGGGTTTAGGGTTTAGGGTTTTAAGCAACCTCAGCTCAGTTTCGACAGCGAGTACCTGAATAGTTTGGGACCCCCTGGGGTCAATCACTGCTTGGCTTGGCTCAGGATGTCAGTTCGTCTCGGCAAGTTCTCGGATCTGGCGAAAAGCCTGCCGGCCTCAGCTTTGGATTTTGATTGCCTAAACTTGTTCAGTTTCTCGGGGACATTCGCTGGTGATCTGAAGAAGCAGCGAAAGAGAAACACTCTCGGTTCACGGACAGTCACTGGCCAGGCGACAGGGTGCGGAGGAGTCAGTCCTTGTCTGGAATGTTGGAATATGTGGGGAAACGGATGCAACAGAATTTGCTACAGTAACACATGCACGAGGTGTCGACGAAACCTTCAAGAACGTCCTCAAAGCTGGCTTGCCGAATCCAGGAGATTTAGCGCATTCGGCATATGTGACTTTCCAGATCTGCCACTCTATCCTCACAAGCAGAACTGCATGCAATGGAACTTGCCGGCCCTTGTGAATTGAAGGAGTGGAGGTTCGCATCGCACAGTTCGACGATCTCAGCCGCGATGCACCCTGTGGTCAAACTGGTGAGCTGCCCTTGGGCTGGTGATGTGTCAGCTAGATCTCTATCCACACAGTAGTAAAGTCATGCAGACTCCCAGAGACTCCAGAGATGCAGTTTGGTGTAAACGCCTGGGAGCTGGACTGAAGAGTTCCAAGGCTGGTGCGTGGGCCATGGGTCATCCAAGAGTACTTCCAGGCATGAACGATGGATTGTCCATGATTAAGCATATCAGCTCCGTGCTGCAAAGCACACTTGCATAAGTCTCATTATGCACTTTCTCACTCGTTTTTTTCTTGTACTCGGATTTGTACAAGATCGGGGTTCTAGGGCCGGGAGCTAGTTTGCTGTCGGACACGGATGTGCGAAGTCGCGCAGAAGATTGCGATTTAACTCCTTGGCGTTGCGAGAGATTAATTCATTCAGCAGGTAGATGCCTCCGACAAGTTCTTCCAGGGCTGGCTGATAACCGGCGACGTCGCAAAGATCTTCGACTGCAGCCCTAGTTGCAATGTGAACAAGCAAAGATGATGCCGATGAATTGCACTCAACATGTTTTGTCATCCTCCATGATACAGGATCGACGAAGAAGGCTTCATCATCATCAGCCACGTGGACGCAGCTTCAAAGGGTGCTGCTCGTGCTGTGTAGCCTCTCGACAACTTGCGTAGAAAGCATGAAAAGAAATCATTTGTTGCGCTTCTGAAGGAGTGTCTGTCTGTTGGACTTAGGCGACCGGTCGAAGGATGTCATCAAATCAGGCTCCTGGGCTGCAATCGCTGCGAGTGGTTTGTAGTTTTGCAGCGGTTTGGATAAAACCGAGCAGAACTCGAGGCATTCACGACCCGGGCATGTGTGCTCGTTCGGAACTCCCGGGGATGTGGAAGGGTAGGAAAGGGCAGGCCAGGCTAAGGCTCAAAGCTGGCCTCCCATTGCCAAGCCTCAAATGTGTGTAATTCTGGTGCAACCTCACATCCTCTCTGTCCAGCTTGTAGATTTGCGGGATGCCGCAACCTTCCAGTGGACCAGGCCTAGCGAGTTGAGCGCATTCCGCCAGATGTATTCGTTAGGCAAAGCCTATCAGCCAACGACCAATCCGAACTGCAGCGAGGTGGCGAGTGGATCTCTTCAATCGACATGGAGCCCTTCTGCTGCATTTCGGGCCTGGTATCCGGATTTCAGGATTTGTGACCTCGGAGAGCCCACGTCGGGCCGCAAACCTTGGGTCAAGATGTCGGGCTGAGTGTTCCATCGCGTCAGCGTCAATGCGCGTTTCNGGATTTCAGGATTTGTGACCTCGGAGAGCCCACGTCGGGCCGCAAACCTTGGGTCAAGATGTCGGGCTGAGTGTTCCATCGCGTCAGCGTCAATGCGCGTTTCAGATCGAATGCACTTCGGGGTCCTCTCACTCCGTTCACGTTACCTCGCCGGCCTCTTTCCAGGAATTCACTCACCAGCTTGCCCGGGGTGAGTGTGGCAGCCGTCGTCGGCGTCCCGCAGCCGGGATCTGTTGAGATGGATTCGGTCGGTAGGGTCTGTCAGGAGTTCTAGGATGTTGCAGGTCTGAATTCTCGGCGTAACTGACACTAGGCCCTGTGTGCACGAGTACTGCTTCTCAGGGACAGCATGGGGCAAGGATGGACTTCCGCCGCAGCAGATTGGCTTAAGCCTTTCCGCCTCTTNCTGAATTCTCGGCGTAACTGACACTAGGCCCTGTGTGCACGAGTACTGCTTCTCAGGGACAGCATGGGGCAAGGATGGACTTCCGCCGCAGCAGATTGGCTTAAGCCTTTCCGCCTCTTACATTGCAGGAATCACGTCCACGAATGTAGAACTCCTTTCCGCAAATTGCAGTGTTTGAAATTTAGGCTCCGAAGCCGCGGTACCAAACATGGTCCTGGACCTCTGTCCCGAGTTCTACGTCGGTAGCAAGGAAAACCTGGAGAACCTGGTTTGGCAACCGGAAGCCGAAGAACACCAACGGCGCCGTTGGTTGGCACCCAAAGTCGAGGTGGCAGCANACCTCTGTCCCGAGTTCTACGTCGGTAGCAAGGAAAACCTGGAGAACCTGGTTTGGCAACCGGAAGCCGAAGAACACCAACGGCGCCGTTGGTTGGCACCCAAAGTCGAGGTGGCAGCACCAAAGCTGGTTCCAAACAAGGTGCCCAACGCCGTTCCAGCTTTTGTTTCAGTTTCAGCCCCGACCGTCCCCCAAGTCCCCACAGTCGCCCTAAGCTCAGAGCATGCACAGCACAAGACAACCATGGTTCCGCGCATCATTGCGCAGACATCTTCAGGACGTGAGCTTTCCCGGACCTGTGCAGCCGCTCACACCATCGCAGGCTTCCACCAAGTTGCAACTCGCCCAGCCCCAGTTGCATCGGTTCTGGACCGGAGCCGTTACCAGGCGTTCCCAGGCACAATCCCCCATCCTGCCGTGTTCATGAAGGCAGTCCCCCAACCAGCCCCTCCGGTCACCATTCGTGTTGTGCAGCCCGCCGTGTACATGCAAGTGCAGACCCCGCAACCACAGCCGNCTTCCTCGGAGGATACCAGCCCATTGTGTACTCTTCCGTGTATGTTAGCAGGCGCGTGCTTCTTCCGCCACGAGTCCTCGTGCGGGCCTAGTCCTGAGCGCTGATGATGTGAAGGCTTGGGCGCGAAGATTTCGTGCCGCGGCTATGCAGTTTGACCGTCGACAAGAGAGGTTCAAGCCTGCAGCGATCTTGAAGAGCCACTCGCGAACCTTGAATCGTAATTCCGATACCAACATGTTCATTTAGACGAACGTAAGATGGAGCGTTAAAGGTTGATGCTTCTGATCGCTTGACTCCTTGACTCCATTCCCGCTGTTCCCAGGCCGAAAAAGGCTTGGATTNGCACAATCCCCCATCCTGCCGTGTTCATGAAGGCAGTCCCCCAACCAGCCCCTCCGGTCACCATTCGTGTTGTGCAGCCCGCCGTGTACATGCAAGTGCAGACCCCGCAACCACAGCCGGTTTACCCCATTCGCGAGACGTCCTTCCTCGGAGGATACCAGCCCATTGTGTACTCTTCCGTGTATGTTAGCAGGCGCGTGCTTCTTCCGCCACGAGTCCTCGTGCGGGCCTAGTCCTGAGCGCTGATGATGTGAAGGCTTG